>MU227748.1:46976-97212 GCA_018584345.1 Thuja plicata
TTTATGGTAATATTTTTTCATGCATTCACTCGCTTAGATTCTTTCCTGGTATTGTTTATTTTTTACATATTTCTTTTCATTTCTAACATGGTATCAGAGCGGTTTAATCTTTGTTTTTTGAGTGTTTTGCAGGAAGGTGTCATTCGAAGGAAAAAGTCTCCTCCTTTTTTATAACTTGTTACAGTTCTAATTTGTTTCTTTTGATTTTTTCTCTTTCTAACCCTCTTTGGAAGGCTTGTCGCCAGAGAGTAGCTTTTAGAAATATTTTTTTTGGGGCTTGGTCGGTTCACCGCCAAATACAGCTCAGTTTTCTTGATTTTTTTTGCAAGCTTTAATATCAGCCTTAATCGGGAAATTGCAAGACTTTCTTTTCAAAAAATTAAAAAATCTAATATTTCTTGCAAGATTTAACTTTTCATATTTCTTTTTCAATTTATAACAACTTCTCTCTTTTATTTCTCTAGGTACAAATCTTACACTTGCATTCTGTTGGTTGTTCATCATTGTTTAGGACTGGTTCAATGAACCAGTACTTTTCTACCCAATCAACCTTAAAATTTCTTGCCATTTCCCACTCCCGCCCCATTTTTACTACCCTTTTTATTTTCTTCCTACCAACATCATTATTATCTTCATTGCTAGCATTTTCATCCAACTGGTTCTATGTATCCCTTATAACATTTTTTGTCATGCCACCATTGTTATCATCATTTGATGCATTTTGATTTTCATTTAACTCAATGACAAACCCAACTTGTGGTAGTGGTACTGGTGAGCTACTGTGAATGGCTTTTGCACTTGCAATTGCAGAAGTTGATGGAGCTGAAACATTGCCAACTCCAAAGAAAGCCTTTATGGTAGTATCTTTAAGTTTTGGGCGCTTCGATGGCCTCCTAGACCCTTCACTTCCCTGAGGAGTCTTACCCTGACCTTCACTGCCCTAACGATCAGGAGTCTTACCCTTTTCTAGCTTTCCAATCCCTTCACTACCTTGAGCACAGTGAGAAGTTTGAGTCTCAAGTTCAACCTCCCCTAACATCTCAATCCCTTCAGCAGTCTGATGATACTCAGGATAGTCACCCTTATCCAACATCTTGACCTCTCACTAGTCACTAGGAAATTAATAGCAATACTGTGAAATGTGAACAAATAATTTCTTACCTTGTGGCTTGGTCCAGCTTCCTCTGAATTCTGATTCTCAGAAATGCTGAAAGTGAATCCTCTATTTACTGTTGCAAGATTTCTATTTGTAAATCTGGCCCTTCAAAATTTTGTAAGGTGACACGAAAACTATAAGACTAAAAAATTTCATACTAATTTATATCAATCCATGATTCAAATTTCCATTTTTTTAATTCCTAGGCTTTTGCCAAAAATTGGTCGACTTGAATGTAGGAATTAACAAACAATTGGAGAAATATGGTTGTGGTCAATATAACAATCAATTAAAGGTTGGCAAAATAGGTCGTAGTCAATATAACAAATAATTAACAGTTGGCAAAATAGCCCATGGTCAATATAACAAATAATTAACCGGGTTGGCGAAATAGTACATGGTAATTATAACAAATAATTAACGGTTGGCGAAATAGATCATGATCTATAAAACAATTAATTAACGGGTTGGCTATTTTAGATTTTATATGCAATTCATAATTAATACCCTTGGCGAATAAGAGACTGTTAAAATAATGACATTACATTGGTTAAAGGCGAATATATTGGTCAACCTCGTCAAACGGAAAATCTTATTGGCTATTCCAATGAATATTTAACCGGTACTGTGTCAAGATTAGGCAATTTGGGCCAACGTATAACGTGCCCGATTCACCAATTCCACAAAAGATGTTGCCTATAATTCGCTAAAAGGTGAATATTCACCACTAAAAATTATGCTGACAGGGGAAAAAGCCAAATCCAAGTCAGAGACCCACTCAAGGTGCTTGACATGACCCCAAACCACTTACTCGGAAGGCTAAACTAGTCTACAATGGAAGTGCTTCCATTTTCTAACTATACAACTGCATCTCATCTCTTGAATAACTAAAACTCTAATTGCATAGATAGGAAGTAAAGTTCTTAATACCTTGCTGACTACTGTTTTGTCTTTGATTGTTCCACTAGCAGCTCTGATTGCACTAACACTTTTCTTGATTCTTTCACTGTATTTTGTAATATTTTCTCCTTCTTTCAATTTCATCATATCAAGCTGACCTCTGAGACTTTTTTCTTTGGCTCTCTTTACATTTGCATCTCCTCCATATATATCATGTAGTTTGTTCCACCTATCAAAGGTAGTAGGACAGTCCTTGACTTCATCAAATTCAGAATAGCTGAGTGCAAAGGCTATATCAATCATCATTATGTTATGATACTTCATTTCCACCATCTGATCCACAGATGTAGGTCTCGATGGTTCCACATACTTGTGATCCAGGAATTGCAAACTAGTATCTCCAATAGTAGATAGATGTAGCCTCATCAGATCTTTCCATGTAGCGAATTTGTCCTTATTGAGCTTAGGGATCTCCCTTCTGTAAGACATCTCTGATCTTTAGCTTAGGCCTTTAAACCTTCCCTGTAAGAACTTGGTACTCTGATACCTTCCCTTTAAACCTTCCAAATAAATAATAAAACTCATGTCTATCAGCTGCATATAACTAATTATCCATAAAATATAAGCCACTTTTAGTCGGTTGACACTAACTATTTTACTCGATCAACACTGAAATCCTTCAACGCCCGACCAACATTATAATGCCTGAGTGAACTCGGTTAGAACTAAAAATTACTTTGGTCATCTTCAATGCCCAAGAGAGCTCAGTAGACACTCACTATGCTTAGTTATGATTAGACATTTGTGTAAACATCACTATACTTGTGTAAACATCAATGAAAATACACAATTGAATAATTTCCATCAACACTCTCTTACTCTTTCCCAGACCCAGTTATTTCTGCAAATTCTAGATCTTTGCAAGCACGCAATCATTTGTAAGTTTTGGAATCACTTCTTTCTAACTCAAATCCTTAAGAATGTACTATCACAAGAATGAGAAGGGGTTGATAAAGTCTTTTTTTTTTAGATAAAACAAAAAATATTTTTCTTGTTCTCTTCAATTCTTGTGATGAAAGAGATTTTTTCTTTAAATAAAAAGTATGAATTATCCAAGGATTTGGTCTCTATATGAATGCCTAGATGCCAAATTTTAAGATTTCTTTATCCGACAATAGGTTTCTTCCATTTTGGAATCAAATGAAAGATTTTCCTCTGGAGTAAAGAGAACTTCACATTATAGAGATCATGACTAATTACATTTGTATTTAGATTAAGCATGATATGTTGTATTATTATGACCCAGTTAAACCTGTTAGGGTTTGTGTGATTCTTGAAAACTCAAAATGTACACCATCAGAGTTATATATTACCACTATTAATGGAAAATCGGTACAATAACTTTCTATTGAAAGTCACAAAAATGTTGTCCACGTGTTCCATTCAATGGAACATAATGTGTTTAGTTGGAACCTAGATGGTGATCATTATTCCCCTGTTAACCCTCAGTTGGCCAAGTCTGAGGTTGTTGATGTTAATCAACAACTTATCCCACCCCCTAAGTTGGTAGGTCAGGATGATTCACAACATCTTGTTTCATCTCTTTCATTATCTCTAGCGAAGGACTTGGAAAATTTAAATCCATTATAGATACAACATGCTCAACCAAGAATCTCTCTTAATATACTGTCACGCAAGTACATTCTTAGATACCCAAATTTGAATGGCCTAATCTATCAACTTATGCTCTCCATGCATCCTATTAATATCATGATTAACCCCTTGGAGGGTGGGAAGAATTCTCCACATCCCCTTTGAAGATCCTTAAATCCTCAGCTGGGGAAAGAGGTGGAATGTTGTCAGAATCTACAACAAGGTTACTAGAAAACATCAATGATAGTATACTATCACTAGAAAAAAATTAGTGATAGTATGCAATGCAGTCAGAAGAAACAAACTAAAGTGTGTCCCAGCACTCTGGAAAACTTGGCAGATGAGATGTTATATTTAGTAAGGTTTTATCTTATTGACCAAATTATAGAGGAGGAATGTAATATGAGTGATAAGAAATAACCTTTCTTTCCTTGACCACTTTTGTCCCCCCTCCAACCAAGACCTCTCTCACATCGAGTCTAATGTACACCAAAGTCAAGTTGAATATTATTCAACACAGAAGGAAGATATTGAAAATGAGGATTATTTAAACTCTATCACTCACAAAAACTTCACTTTCCCAAGATCTCACAATGAGTTCACCAAAAAAAAGGGGGAGGAAACCCAAATCAACTAAAACAACAGATGAGATATATTCAAGAATTCAATCAACAATGGAAAGACATCTGTGTATCACTGAACACCCGAGGATAGCATGTTTCTCTCCTCAAGTTCTATGAGGATAATTTCCTCAAATGTTAGGGGCATTAATGCCCCTGACAGTGTGTCCAGATTAAGAATCAGATTGATGCCTCAGGTGTAGACATTTTTTACTTCAGGAAACTAAAACATCTCAAGGAAAATATGAATCCACAATCAATTAATGGACCAAGTGGCATAGTGTTCATGAGCCGGTCATGGGAGCCTCAGGTAACCTGGTCACATTATGGAATCTGAAATCAACACTATTAGAGCTAATTGGTAGGGGGCTAATTGGCAGACACTTTCAATCCAGAATTTTGACCTTAATATTATTCTTAATGCATATAGATCAATTAACACATGAGAAAAAATCTTGTGGGACACACTTACTTCCCTCATCCAAAGTTTCTTTTGGAGAAAAGATAATATTATGGGGAGACTTTAATGCTATAGCATCACAAATGGAGAAAAAATAAGGAATCTGCCCACCACAAAAATATTTTATGATTTCTCAAGTTTTATTAGTGACAATGATCTCAAAGATATTATCCCTCTAAAGGGATAATTTACATGGACAAACATGAGGAAATACTTCATATAGATAGTACAGAGATTAGACAGATTCCTCGTTACCAATAATTGGTTCCTAGATAACTTCACACTGCATTCTAACATTCTTCCTCTAATCTCTTATAATCACTTTTCTATCTCCCTAAATATATGTGCATTCTCTCCCCCCATCAGTGATAATGACCTCAAATATATTCTCCCTAAAAAGGGCCAATTTACATGGACAAACTGGAGGAAATACTTCCTACAGATAGAAGGAAGATTAGATAGATACTTGGTTACCAACAATTGTTTCCTAGATAACTTCATACTAAATTTTAACATTCTTCCTCTAATCTCTTCTGATCACTTTGTTGTTTCCCTAAATATATCTGCATTCTCTCCCCGTTGCATAAATCATCTTTCAAATTTGAAAAGATGTGGTTCATACATCCTCACTTCCTGCCACTTCTTCTACAATGGTGGGTTTCTACTCCATATTGCAAAGGAACAAAAATGTATCAACTATATCAAAAAAGTGTGGCACATCAAATCTCAGATCAAAATATGGAATGCTTACACATCTAAAAAAAATTTCATCCAAAAGGAAGAAGTGGAAAAATATTTATCCATCATTCACAAGTATATCATCCATGATGGTCTAGATTAAAACACTTACAATAAACAAAAACAACTGGAGACTGAATGGGAAGAATTAATCAAAAGAGAAGAGTATCTACTGGAGGCATAAATCTAGAGAATGATGGTTGAAAGAAGGATAAAAAATACAAACTATTTCCATGCTTCAACAAAAGAGTTCAGAGAGTTGCAAAAACATTTTTCTCTATTCACTCTACTAGCTTAGGTAATTTACTGTCAAATGCACAAGTAATTCAAGAAGGAGTGAAATTCTTCAAAGGATTGCTAGCTCCACCAATCACACATGATGGGAAATTTGTGACAATAGAACAAGATCTTTTGGATGTCATCCAACAAAGTATCACACAACAAGATAATCTTATGATTATTCAACCTTTATCTTTGGAAGAAATAAGGTTGATTGTGTTCTCTTTGGCCTTAAATAAATCTTTGAGCCCAGACGGATTTACTGCAATATTCTTTCAACAATGTTGGGATGTTAAACAACATGATTTACTTGCATCAATGGAGGATTATAGGAGAAGTGACACCATGTTAAAAACTTTCAATGTCACAAACCTAGCTCTCATCCCTAAAAATAAATATACATACACATTTGTAGACTTTCGACCCTTATCACTTTGCAACACTATATACAAGATCTTTACTAAATCCATTTACTTAAGGTTGTAGTACTTAATCCCAAAAATCATCTAAAGAGAACAAGGGGGGTTTGTCCTTGGGAGAGAGATAGTGGATGGAAATTTGGTTTCCCATGAAGTATTTGATGAACTATAACTAATTGAATGTTTGAAGATGTTAAGTTAATGATCACCAAGACACAGAAAGTTAAATGCAAGGCATTAAATTAGTTAATGTATTGTATTGTCATTGATGTCAACTTGATATAATCTGTATGGTCATGTACACATACTGCTAAAGACTTCAAAGAACCAATGAATCAAAGGCTATGCTTTCAATAATGCATAAAAGTTAAGTATTCAAAAAGTGATTGTATACATCGATGAAGTGCACACCGACGGACAAAACCAATGAGAGAAAAGCCACAGTGTTACCCGATGAGTAAAAGCACAACATTGTCATAGTGTTACCCGACGAGAAAAAGCACAGTGTAACCTGGTGGACAGAATTACAGTGTTGCCTGACAGACTGAGATCCCAAAGACAAGTGGAGTCTCACCGATGGAATAGTCAGTTGTCACCGATGACTAACTGAAGTATTGACTAACAGAACAAAGAGTTTAGAAATGAAAAAATGCTTAACTGTCAAGAGCTAAATATAGACTTAATTGGTAGTTATCATTTTTTTAATCGACAAGATAAAGACGGAGATAAGTAAAATATTTAAAGCTGCTTTGTCCAGTTGGAAAAATGATCTCTACGAGATAAATCAGGAGTTTTTCTTTAAATCTAATTGGCAAGAATTGTGGATCATGCCAAGATCAAGAAATCTTAGAAACGGTGAAATCATTTCTATATAAGAGACAAGCTTATTCAAATATGAAGGAGGGTAGTGACAAGAGAATAAACATTGAAGAGATTCTGAAGGAGAAGAAAGTCTTCATTCAGACCTGATCAATCAAGCTGAGGAAAGAGATAAATTTTGCAAACACCGACGAATAGTGATATAACATCACAGAGCAGAACAGTGTGGAGTAAAGGTATTGAATTGATTACATTGATCAGAAAGGTAATGCACTTACAATAGATATAAAAATCTTCAATTCTAGTTGTATATGTGAACAGATCAATTTATTGTTTCAATTTAACCATTGAAGCATAAAGTCTCTTAATCGAGTAGGACTTAAAAGTATTTTCTAATTGAGATACATCCCAAGGAGTATCAAAAAGTTTGAGCATACAAAGTAGCATTGGATATGCCCGATACCTATTGACAGGCTAAGAGAGTATTTGATCAAGGATAGTAGCATTAGATGCCAGATACTAAGTGACAAACTATTCATTTAAATCCTCTAAAAAGGTCACACCTAGTAGTGTGTTTGTAACCTTTAATAGGGTTGGCTCTTAACCGAGCTCACTTCATAAGAGTGAAAATTTGGGGTACCGGTCCCAATGGTTTTTCCCTTAACAGGGTTTCCACGTTAAAAATCCACGTGTCATGTGTTTATGAGTCATTACTTTATTGTTTTGCATTTCACATAAGTAAATATAGATTGATCGGTATACACTAGTTATTTACTGTATTTTGGTAAATGAATAGACTACTTATCGGCAAACATACAGTAGAAGGTTTTACAAAGAATTCTGACAAGTAGTAATTTGATATAAGTATTTCAAGGCAATCATCTTGTAGGAATGAATATAACTAAAGGCTTATAAATGTGGTAATAAGT
This sequence comes from Thuja plicata, assembly GCA_018584345.1. Lineage (NCBI taxonomy): Eukaryota > Viridiplantae > Streptophyta > Pinopsida > Cupressales > Cupressaceae > Thuja > Thuja plicata. The sequence goes on from MU227748.1 coordinate 54,950, forward strand.
TTTTGGGTTGATTGTTAGGCCACTGATTCACCCCCCACCCCCCTCTCAGTTATTACTAACAATTGGTAGCAGAGCTTGTGTGCTTAGAAGGAAGGTTTCAAGACCTAAGCAAAAGATCACAAGATGAACAGACGAGATGTGCCCAAGTTGAACAAAGACAACTTTGCTTCATGGAAAAGTAGGATAAAACACCACTTATCAGGTATTGGAAATGATGTTACTCAATACTTAGATACTGAATATGTGTTTCCCACAGGAGCACTCATAGTTGAAAAAATGAGAGAGAAGCATGAGCACAATTGCATGATAATAGAGCTTGCTTCCTCACTCTTCGATGCTGAATTTGAAGATGTCAATGCGTGCACAACTGCAAAGAAGATGTGGGATAAATTGAAGCTTGTACATGGTGGTGATAAAAATGTTCTAAGAGCCAAGGCAAAAAGCCTTAGAGGAAATTTTGATGATCTCATAATGAAAGAAGGTGAAAACATCACACAGTACAATACAAGAATCAAAGAAGTAGTCAATGCTATCTGAGGAGTTGGAGCTATACTAGATGAAGAGATAGTGGTAAGACGTAAAATTCTAAGAATCTTACTGCCTACTTATGCTATTAGAGTATCTTCCATACAAGAAATGAGAGTAGTAGAAAATAACAATGTTACTCTAGATAGTTTGATTGGAAGACTGATTTCATTTGACATGATCAACTTTGATAATAGTGTCTTACCAAACATAGAGTCTGCATTCAAATCTTCTTTGAGAATAAGTAAATCAAGTCATAAACACACTATGAGAAAAGATAGTGATAGTAAAAGTGAAGAAGAAGATCTTGATGAAATTGAAGCACTTATGGCAAGAAGAATGTAGAGAGGAAACGGTAAATACAAAGGTAAATTACCACTTGTATGTTTTAATTGTAAAGAGATTGGACACTTTGTTGCAATATGTCCTAATAGGAGAAAATTATAGAAGTAATGACAGATCATTTGAAAAGAATTTTGACAGAGGCGATAATCGAGATTACAGAAGCAACTGTCAATTAGAAAGAAGAGATACCTGAGACTACAAGGACAAAGGAAAGAAGGCCAGTTACCTAGCTACATGAAAAGATGAAGATACTGACACTAAATATGATGAAGACATCGAGATGATATTTGTGGTAGTAAAAGATGATTCAGGGGAAGATGAAGAAAGGTTTGTAGAAACTGTACTCATATCAAAAGTTAGTAAAAATGATGTCTGGATCATAGATAGTGGCTGAAATCACCATATGACCAATGACAAACAAAATTTTGAGACTTTTGAATACTATAATGGTGGTTCAGGAAGAATGGGTAATGATACACGTTGTCTAGTTGAAGGTAGAGAAACCATAATGTTGAATAACCTGATAAAATCTGAAAATGCTTATTGGGTAAAATGATTGAATTATAATCTATTGAGTGTTTCTCAGTTGAATAATTTAGGTCACAAAGTAGAATTTGAAAATAATAAGTCAAAGATCTTCAATGAATCAGGAAGGCTGATTGGTACCGGTGAGCAGACAAAAGGTAACTTATTCTATCTGAATGATACTGACACCACTTGCTTAATGGATAGAAACGAAGACATATGGATATGGAATAAAATATTCTGTCATGATAACTTTGACAACATGATAAAGATAAGCAAAAATGGAAATGTAAGAGGCTTACCGACGATGACTAAGCCCGACAATATCATGTGCAAATATTGTCAAAAAGGCAAGATGACAAAGTCTAGTTTCAAAAGCAAAACCCATACATCTGATGTCATTCTAGAATTAGTCCATACTGATCTATGTGGACCCATGAGGACAAATAATTAATATGGTGATAGATATTTCATTCTCTTTGTTGATGATTACTCTAGAATGATGATAGTCATGTTTCTAAAAGATAGATCAGAAGTATTCAAAATGTTTAAATGGTACAAAGAAATGGTAGAAAAACAAAGTGGTAAGGAATTAAAATACTTAAGATCAGATAGAGGAGGGGAATTTATTTTAGATGAATTCACTAACTTTTGTAATGAGCATGGAATCAAAAGACAGGTCTCTGCACCAAGAACACCACAACAAAATGGAATTATTGAAAGAAGGAATAGATCCATTGTTGATTGTGCAAGGACACTAATGATAGAGAAAGGAATCACCCAAATATTCTAGAGGGAAGCTGTCAGTACTGCTGTTTACACATTATATAGAGTACAATTGAAGAAAGACACCAAGAAGACACCCTATGAACTATGGTATGGTTACACACCCAATGCAAGTTACTTCAAGATCTTTGGAAGTCAATGTTATATCTTAAAAGATAATAGAAATGGAAAGCTTGACTCCAAAAGTGATGAAGGTATCTTTCTAGGGTATTCCACCAAGAGCAAGGCTTATAAATGTCTCAATAAAGCCTCTAACAAAATTTTTGAAAGTTCAAATGTATAGATAGATGAATTTGCAGAGAAGAATGAAAAGGAAAGCACAAAAGAAATAGAAGACTACAATAGGTTTGTTTATAATGAAGAACCTGGCACTCTACCCTAGCAACAATGTATAGCTCCCGAGAAATAGAATATTGCACCCGAGCATCAGGCTATAAATACCAAAAATCAAGATATTGCTCAAGATGATGTACCAAGCGATGAAGATCAGAATGAAGGAAAAAATGATGATCAATATTATAGACAAATAATTGAACCTGTACTTGCCAGATATGTCAGAAGGAACCATCCATAGAACCAGGTCATAGGAGACAAGAAGGTTGGTATGAGAACCAGAAGTAAGTCTCTGAACACAAGATGTCTAATTTGTGATTTTGAGCCAAAATATGTCAATGCTGCACTTGATAATGAAGAGTGGATTAGTGCTATAAATGAAGAAATTGAGTAGATAGAGAAAAACAAGACATGGACACTTGTACCAAGACCAAATGAAAAGAATGTCATCAGTACAAAATGGATATTCAGAAATAAGATGAATGAGAATGGAGAAGTCACCAAAAACAAAGCAAGACTAGTATGCAAGGGGTATGCACAAGAAGAAGGGATTGACTATGGAGAAACCTTTGCACCCATTTCTAGGCTAGAAGGAGTGAGAATATTTCTTTCTTATGTTGCATTCAAAGGATTCAAGGTATACCAAATGGATGTCAAGCTTGCATTCCTAAATGGAATACTTGAGGAAGATGTACACATTGAGCAACCAGAAGGGTTTGTTGATCCAGACAAGAGGAACATGGTATGTAGACTACACAAAGCCTTGTATGGATTGAAACAAGAACCAAGAGCTTGGTATGAAAGACTTCATTCCTATCTCATAAGTACTGGATTTGTAAGAACTAGTAAAAACATTAATCTTTATTTGAAGGAAGATATTGATGCTAACATTTTGATTGCTGAAATATTTGTTGATGACATCATATTTTGTGGCAATGATATGCTATGCAAATCATTTGCAAATGAAATGAGCAAAGAGTTTGAGATGTCTATGTTTGGAGAGATCAAGTTCTTTCTTGGTCTACACATCATGCAACAAGATGAAGGCATTTTCATTACACAATCCAAATACATCAAGGAAGTGCTAAAAATATTAAAGATGGAAGATTCCAAGCCAATTGGAACACCAATGGAAACTGGATTTAAGCTGACAAAGGAGGAAAAGTCACCTGAGGTAAATCAGACTTTGTACTAATCAATGATTGGAAAACTCTTGTATGTTTTACATACTAGACCAGATATTGCACATGCAGTAGGAATAGTTGCAAGATTTTTTGCTAATCGCAAGGTATTACATATGACTGCTATGAAAAGAATCCTAAGATATCTGAAGAATATCGAGGAATATGGCTTATGGTATAGAAGATAAGGCAAATTTGAACATAAGATCTTTACCGACATTGATTGGGCTGGAAACATTGATGACCAAAAGAGCACAACTGGAGGAGCATTCTTTATGGGTGACAAAATTGTCACATGGATTAGCAAGAAGCAATGATGCATCTCTCAGTCTACTGCAAAAGTAGAGTATGTTGTTGCTGATGCAAACTGCTCAAATATTGCATGGATCAAAAAATTACTGGAAGGTATGCATATGAAAATTCTTAAACCAGTAATTATCTATTGTGATAATACAAGTGTAATAAACATCTCCAAGAATCCATTCATGCATGCTAAAACAAAGCATATTTCTATAAAGTATCATTATTTGAGAGAACAAGTTCAAGAAAAGGAGGTGATACTTGAGTATGTGCAATCAAAGGAAAAATTAGCATATATCTTCACCAAGTCACTGCCCAAGGATACATTTGAGTACCTGAGAAAAAGAATAGGGGTCAGACCCTTGTCTACTAGTTAGTAAGATGACTAGAAGGCCGCATCTACCTACACATTATCAGAATATCATTCATGTTGATGCAAGCAAAAAGATGGACTTCAAACATACATCTATACATAGCAAGGTATTTATCTACTCCAAGCACCAGAGTTGTTATATTGTTGATGAATCAGGAAATTCAAGGAGTATATTATAGATAGAAAGGATTGTTTGGCATTACTATCAAGTATTTGTTTGGGATTGTTGTCAAAGGGAGAGATTAAATCCATTATCACATTAGGGATATATTATATCCATCACATTATGGAGAGATTATATCCATCACATTATCCAAAGGGAGAGATGTAACCAAAAAGGGAGAGTACATACAAAGGGAGAGATTGCTGACAAGAGAGAAAAGAGACATCAAAAGAAAAGAACAGTCAAAGGGAGAGATTTTGACACAAGAAGAGAATACATCACATCAGAAGAAGAAATATTCTACATCTATCTAGTGAAGGGATTGAAGATAGAGAGAGAGAGTTGTAAGAATCAAATCTAAGATATGTGAGCTTACCAAGGACCAGATATGTGTATCGGTTATAGTACGTAAGATTGGTAGTTTGGTGAACTTTAACTGTTATATTTCATATTGTGTTAGTGATAAAATAGTGTGATAATTTAGTGTGTTTCCATCAATGCCAAAGGGAGAGATTGATGAACTATAACTAATTGAATGTTTGAAGATGTTAAGTTGATGATCACCAAGACACAGAAATTTAAATGCAAGGTATTAAATCAGTTAATGTATTGTATTGTCATTGATGTCAACTTGATATAATCTGTATGGTCATGTACATACCGCTAAAGACTTCAAAGAACCAATGAATCAAAGGTTATGCTATCAGTAATGCATAAAAGTTAAGTATTCACAAAGTGACTTTATACACCAATGAAGTGCACACCGACAAACAGAACCAATGAGAGAAAATTCGTAGTGTTACCTGATGAGAAAAAGCACAACATTACCGATGAGCAAAGTCACAGTGTTACCCGACGAGGAAAAGCACAGTGTAACCTGACGGATAGAATTACAATGTTGCCCGATGGATGGAGATCCCGAAGACAACTTGAGTCTCACCGATGGAACAGTCAGTTGTTGTTGATGACTAACTGAAGTATTGACTGACAGAACAAAGAGTTTAGAAATGAAAAAATGCTTAGCTGTCAAGAGCTAAATATAGACTTAACTGGTAGTTATCATTGTTTTAATCGACAAGATAAATCTGGAGATAAGTAAAAGATTTAAAGCTGCTTTGTCCAGTTGGCAAAAAGATCTCTACGAGATAAATTAGGATTTTTTCTTTAAATCTAATTGGTGAGAATTGTGGATCATGCCAAGATCAAGAAAGTCTAGAAATAGTGAAATCATGTCTATATAAGAGACAAGCTTATTCAAATATGAAGGAGGGGAGTGACAAGAGAATAGATGCTGAAGAGATTTTGAAGGAGTAGAAAGTATTCATTCAGACCTGACCAATCAAGCTGAGGAAAGCGCTAAATTTTGCAGACACCGACGAACAGTGATACAACATCACAAAGTAGAATAGTGTGGAGCAAAGGTATTGAATTGATTACATTGATTAGAAAGGTAATGCACTTACAATATATCTAAAAATCTGCAATTCTAGTTGTATATGTGAACAAATCAATTTATTGTTTCAATTTAACCATTGGAGCATCAAGTCTCTTAACCGAGCAAGACTTAAAATTCTTTTCTAATTGAGATACATCCCAAGGAGTATCAAAAAGTTTGATCATACAAATTAGCATTGGATATGCCCGATACCTATTGACAAGTCAAGAGAGTGTTTGATCAAGGATGGTAGCATTAGATGCCAGATACTAAGTGACAAACTATTCATTTAAATCCTCTAACAAGGTCACACCTAACATTGTGTTTGTGACCTTTAACAGGGTTGGCTCTTAACCAAGCTCACTTTAGAAGAGTGAAAAATTGGGGTACTGGTCCCAGTGGTTTTTCCCTTAACAGGGTTTCCACGTTAAAAATCCATGTGTCATGTGTTTATGATTCATTACTTTATTGTTTTGCATTTCACATAAGTAAATTTGGATTGATCGGTATACACTAGTTATTTACTGTATTTTGGTAAATGAACAAATTGCTTATCAATAAACATACAGTAGAAGGTTTTACAAAGCATTCCGACAAGTAGTAATTTGATATAAGTATTCCAAGGCAATCATCTTGTAGGACTGAATATAACTAGAGGCTTATAAATGTGGTAATAAGTTTTTGGGTTGATTTAAGGATTAATTTTTTAGGCCACTAATTCACCCTCCCCCCCTCTCAGTTATTACTAACAGTATTACATTCTATTCAGACATCTCATATTGCATCTTTCATTTTTAAATTAGACATGATGAAATATTACGACAAAGTCAAATGGGGCTTCCTCCTCAAATTTCTTCAAAGTTTTTGTTTCTCTGATAAGTGGTGTAAGTGAATTAAATCTTTCCTATCAGGTTCATGCTTCTCAATGATTATTAATGGAATGACTTTGGGCTTCTTTCAAGCAACTCAGGGTGTGAGGAAATGAGACTTGTTGTCCCCCTTCCTCTTCATTATCATGACAAAAGCCCTAAGTAGATTTATTAAATAGAAAAATGAGTTAGGACATTAGAAAGGCATTCATATACCTCAAAAAGTTATCTAAGTTTCTCACACTCTATTTTGTGATGACACCTTACTCTATGGGAAATCATCCCCCATAGAGGATAAATAGATCAAAGAAGTGTTACAAATTTATACTTTAGTTTCAGGTCAACAAATAAATGAGCAAAAATCCAAGGTCTGCATTTTCAACACAAAAGCCTCAGTCAGAAGGAATCTAGTCTAGATATTGGGTTTTCAAGTGGAGGATCTCCCATGCACATATCTTGGTATTCCCTTATTCATGGGTTGCAATAAGGTATGTTACTGGAGCATAGTTATAGAAAAGATCAAATCAAGAGTCTCGACTTGGAAAGCCAGATGACTTTCTTTATTAGGATGCTTACTTCTCATCAAAAGTGTTCTTGCAGCCATACCCAACTACTATATTGCAATACTCAAAGCTCCAAATACTATCATCAATCAGACAGATAATATCATTAGGTAATTTCTATGGAATGGAAATATATTAGACACCAAGAAACTTCCCCTTGTTTCCTTAGATAATATGGTCTTAATAAAGTCTTAAGGTGGGGTTGGCCTTGATGAATTAATGAAACACAATACTTCTTTTGGAGGTAATTTAATTTGGAAAATGTATTATAAACCAACGACAATGTGGTGCCAAATCATGCAATCTAAATATCTTGACACCGCAAACTCCTTAATAATCCTCACAGTTGCCAACCCTCCAAGTGGTTATGCAATGTGGAACTTCATGTTGGAAGCCAAATAGATAGTTACTAATTTTAACATGGAATGTTCACAATGGAGAAGAAATTCATTTCTAGAATGATTCATGGAATACACATCCACAACTTAAAAATATTGTGGAGATGCATTCTGTCATCCCTGTTTTTTTCCAATTATGGGGACACAAAATTATAGATTATGTAATTCACATTCAGATCAGATCTTGTAAAGTCATATGGAAAGATCCTAGGAGATTCTAATTTAGAGCAACCAATTTTTTTTTTACATCAAATCCTATCAAACAAAATTATACTTCTTTCTAAAAAACCTGATCATGCAATTTTTCCCCGACCAAAGATGAAAATTACTCAGTCAAAAATGGATACAAGCCTATTCTACATAGGGAAAATTAATAGTAGAATCAAAGGCCTTATTATTTCTGCTATAATAGTATGGTTATGCCAAAAGCAGGAAGTTTTTCTTGGTTGGAACTCCATAAAAGAGTGTTGAGTAGTGATCATTTGGATAAATTTCATATAGCACAACTCTTCAATTGTGTGCTATGTGACTCAGCCTATGAAATTATAGATCATTTGTTCATCTAGTGCCCATTTGTGATCAATTTTTGAAAATTTGTGATGCAAAAAATCAACTTCCCATCACTCTTTCCTAACACAATATGGAATATGTTTCAATCTTGGCCAATATTATACAATGCTTATTTCTTTACATGCCTTTGGAAAATCATTCCCACCATAGTTCTTTGGTCCATATTGTAGGAGGAAAACAAACGTATTTTCAGGACACTCACTACAACTTTAGAACAATTTCAAGACAGAATACAATAGTCAGTGGCAAGGTTAGTTTCCACATATGTTAAAAAACACAAATCTTCTTCCTCCATGTTTATGTTAGGAATAAGATTCCACCAACACAACTGAGAGGGGGGGGTGAATCAGTTGTGAGATAGATTATTAAATATTAAACTTAAAATAATAAAAACTTTCATCCAAATGATAACACAGTAAATGTCAACACAATAACACAATCCTTTGTTGTTGAGGAAACCATGTTAAAGGTAAAACCCCGATGAGAATTAGCACCCACAAAATAATGTACTACGATTATAGTATCCCTGTTAAAAGATTTATCCCTTTGAGGAGCTTATTACAACATTACAGTACATAGTCCATGTTAAAGGACACACCCTGTTAGGAGTCAAGAACAATAGTGAGCTCACTGCCCAGGCACACTACCTAAAGAAGGTTAATGACGCCCTCAAGGACTTACAGTCTGAAACACAAGTGTATATAGAAAATATACAATCCAGTAAATTATCTGATAGAAACTATCTTTTCTTGGTTAGCTCCAATGAAGTATAATAATCATATCCTCTGCTCTACATCTAGTAGAAAATCAAGCTCGTAGCTTCCACAGTTCTTTGTCTCTATCAATCACCTTCTCTTCATGCATACATCTTTTCAAAAAGAAAAGATCTCTCATATATACCCTATTACAATAATTGATTAGGTCGGCCAATTAAGCTTTCCCAATATACAAATGATTATTTAACCCCTTGCTAAGATACACATGGTACCTATAACAAGTATACATCAGATATAATCTAAGATCTATAATCCACGCTTGTAATTCACAATACACGCTACATCTCTGAAGTCGACCTCAAATAGGTCTGCTCCAGAATACACGCCACAATTTATGTCATCAAAAATCATATGACTTGAGACCCATAAAAAACATTCTTGAACATGTCTTATGTCATCCCTTAAGCTCACATAACCTGAATAATCATTTCTTGTAAGATATGTACTCAAAACATAGAGACTTGCTCTGCCAGTCATCACTGTCATAGTCCTATAACCAGTCTTCACAAAAACATTTGTAACTCATCCAATATGCAATATTAAGCTAAGCGATCTTAGAAATAAAATCATCATACATCCTTCTACATATCCCCATCTTCGCTCGTTCTGATTCATCTGTACAATTCTTTCACTCATCATACAATAGTAATAACCAGTCTATTCTTCCTGTACAGAAACATATGTTGGCATCAATGAAAAAACATGAATGCCAACAACATTAGTAGTAGAAAATTCCAACATCATCCAATAGTTTACTTCATGGGATGACTATATAATGAAAGTGTGGGTAGACATCAATTTAAACTTTAAGAGTAGTTTATTATTTCCATTCAAACCAAAACTTGATAGATCACAAAACAAGTGGCACCCACCCTCTCAGGATTTTCTCAAACTCAATTCTGATGGTGTGTCAAGAGGAAATCAGGGAATTGTAGGAGATGACATATGTATCCAGAATCATCAATGATAAGTGGTAGCACTAAATTCCATAGCATTGGACCCTTGTAAGAACAACATAGATGAATCTTGGGCCTTGCTTCATGGTCTAATTTTTTCTAAGAAACATGGAATTACCAAATTACTTGTTGAAGGGGACTCACTCCTCCTCATCAATGCATGCAGGGAAAGGAAATGTTCTTAATTAGAAACTAATATACATTCTTCACCAAGTTTGGGATCTTCTAGACTCTTTCAAAGAGTTCATATTATCTCACACCTACAGAGCGGGAAATAGGTTAGCTGATCTACTTGTAAAATTTAGATGTGACAAATTTTAAGTGGATCTATTTGCTTCCTCTAACCTGAATATACCTCCTTTAATGCACAATACCATTATTGGGGAAAATGTTTGTAGCCATCATGATTCACAAACTCTATAACTTCCTAGTACAACCCCCAAATGTGTGACTCCCAATATGGTACATAGCTCATCTTAAGATGGTGTTCAAAAATCATTTCTTATATTCCCTATGCCCTGGGATCGCATGTGTAAATTCACTAGCTTTCAAGACCATGATGTCTATCTTTCATCCATGCAAACACTTCCATTAATCACATGCATGAAAGCACATGATTTCATGATTAAGGACTGTGAGTTATGATCTTTTTCTAGCTAAGTGTGATTTATATTAACTTCAAGTCATCTCAAACTGTCCTCCACACACAATTTGCATTTCAAGTGTGGCAATTCCTCATTAAATTGGGTTTTCCCATTTTATTTTCACCGTCATTGCCTTGAACTGAGCCCTAGCTAAGATATTTTCCATCCAAGGTGTCACTATTCCTGAACTGAAGGTCGAATATTACATGGTAAAAAGAAAAATGAACAGTGAATATGGGTCCTCTAAAGAAGGAAAAATTTTGGGTTTGTAAGCTCTGCAAAACCTGCTAAAAAATGCACATGGAATACTTACCTCTAAATTTCAAGGTCTTCATCCCAGTGGCAGCGTGGGAAAGGGCATTCACAAGAAAGATAGATGATGGTTATTTGGGCCTCATTTTCCATATGTACATTGCTTCCAGTACCAAACGAACATCAAACAACTTGTCGGTGATGAATATATAGACCTAGAGGCCCACATGATGATATTTCCTTCTCAGGTTTTCTTGAATTTCCTCTCAATTAACTCACTGGATTTACTTTATACTTTCAATGGTTTGGAATTTATTTATTCAAAGGTTGTCAATGGTATATTCCTACCCAACAACTCTCTGTTGTCTACGGTTCAACACTATGATTTGTGCAATGACAAAGCACTAATTTGGGGTCTTTTTCAACCAAAGTCTCTACTCAATGGACAAACTTTTGTCAATGTGTATGACAATATCAAGAAAACTCTGCTAACACAGAATTATAGGTATACCAAAGATGATTTTCACAAGTATTAAAGGGTTTTAGGACCCGTGCTAACGAAGTGTATCAAGGTGAAAGTGTAGATGCTCAAAAATGGTTCACGCTTGTGGTCTATGTGTTAACATTTTTGGCATTACAAGCGAAATGTTGTTTTGCATTCTAATTATTCCTCTATGCTGCACATATGGTCTTCACTATATGACAATATTTTGTCTTTCATCTAATCAAACATAAAAAATTATTCAATTAATTACTAACATTTCTCTCATTTTGGCTGAATTGATCATTTTCCCAAACTGATTCTAGTTGATCCTAATTTATCCTAATAGATCCCAAATCTTCCTAAAATGATCCTATTTGATCCTAAACATTCCTAAACCATATATAATCTTCCTAAGTCAGTCCAAGATCATTAAGAACTCATTTGATCACTCTAGGGCATTGTCAAAGATCATCTGCCTAATCAAATCACTTTTGAAAGACTTTCAAATAAATTCAATCCTTTCAAATCCTATAAATATTTTCATCATTGATTCAATAATTCTAACGCATTGTTGAATATCATCAATGCCTCATCATCAAACCAATCCCTATCTTATGCATCACAACATTCGATAGTATTGTCAAAGTTCATCGATACTATCGTTATCAATGTTGTCCAAGACATTGTCAAAGTTCATCGATGCCTTATTATCATCAATTTGGGAGCATCGTCAAAGTTCATCGATGTCTCCTCCTCATCATCAATCCTTATCATTATCAACCCTTTGTAATTGTCAAATTTCATCAATGCCTCATCATTATCCTTCTAAGGTATTGTCAAAGTTCATTGATACCTTCTCATCATTATTTGAGTGCATTGTCAAAGTTCATCGATGCCTCATTTTTTCCTAAACCATTCTAGAACCATCAGAATTATTCCTAATCCTCATCAAGATCATCAAAACCAAGTCAATCTTGCATCAATGTCATCATTTTGGTTAATGGTCCACTAAGTTGTCCTCTTGAAATGATTAACCCATAGTTTATCCCTATGTCCTAATTGAATAAATAAATTGACTTTATTTATTCCCTCTATCCTAAGTCTCCATAATTAATTAAATTCTAATTAATTAATTGGGTAATTTATATTTTATGTAATTTGAATTTCATATATCCTAATTACCTATTTGTGAGGAATATTGCATTTCTTAATTGTTTTAAACCTCATAAATCTACATCACCTATCACCTTCCTATTTTCTAGCCTCCATCTCCTATTAATTAGCCTCACCTCTTACACCTTCCCTTCCACCTTTCTTACATATTCCCACCCACTAATTTGGCCTCCATTGTGTCATAATTTGTCATAAATATGACATATTCCCCTCTCAATTTTACAAGTATCATAAACAATGCAAATTTCCAATTTGTGCATCTAATTGCTAATTCTGCAATTTGGTCTCTTTTCTCCTATAACTTGAGCTTATTTTGCCTTGTTTTGGGAACCACATTCCTAGTACTCTCATTATCACTATATTTGGTTTTCAAGCTTTTGTGCATTTTTCATTATCAAGAGAAACATTCATCAATTTCAATGGAGAAGAAAGGAGAGCATTCCAGAACTACATTTGAAGGGAGTTTTTATGTTGTTTTACATATGTTTTTGAATGCTCATTTAAAATGGTTTTAATGTTAGATTAGATAAGTTTGCATATTGCTAGAGGTTTTGTGTATGCCTTTATATGCATTCTATACCTTTTTCTAGTCTTACAAAAAGTCAAGGCCCTCTCATCCTACTGGACCATGTGCATGTTGACGCTCCTCTAATACCACATTTCACAAACTTAAATGTCCCCCCACAACAAAGCCATGCCAAGGGTGAAGGTGATGAATAAGGTAATACCATCTACGATCTCCAACAGGGAATTTAGGATGACAATGAAGAACAACAAGGAATTTAGGATGATAACAAAGAACAACAGGGCAAAAATGATGTCTTCGTCGAAGCAATGGAGGAGTGATGTGGTCCTCCTTTGCCATAGTGTTTTTTTACCATGATTTTTTGGTTCATGGCATGAAGGTTAAAGGACACACCCCAAACAATTTGGGGTTTCCTTTCAATGTAATCAATTTGTCCCTACATCCCTCTGGTTTTTTTTTGTAATAGTTGAGCCATTTTAGTTTTGGCTCCTTTATCGTACAAGCTTTCTTTAGTTTTAGGTGTTCTTCAGCTACTTAGGTTACTTTTTGGACTCCTCTTTGTGCTCGAATGTTCTATCTCATCTGAATGAAAACCTTTTGGCCTATGTTTACTGTACTTTTTTCAAAATATTAATACAAATATATTCAGGCTTCTTGCCTTTTGCCAAAAAAACAATAAAGTTTAAATTTTCAAAAAAAACATGTTATCTTATTACTACAACTTGGGGGTCACAACTTCAGCTAGGTGAACCGAATTTGAATTTCTTTACACTATTAGAAAGATCTCCAAGAGCTCTGATTTCAATGCTTTTAGCTATTCAACTTGAAGGACCGATGATTCTTTCCGTGCGGAATTCCACTCCGAAGACCTCTGAAAATTTGATTTACTAAGATATAGAAAAACCTCAAAATTTTATTTTTGATATTTTCCATATTTTATTGTGCTAGTGTCATCCTAGTGATTTTGAATTGCTACTAGATCACCCACACAAGCTTGTTCCTGATGATGATGGCCTTGGTAGAGTGACTTTGGTGTAAAAGTTACATATAGAGTTGTTGAAGATAATAGTGCTTCAAAAGATGAAATTAACTATTGCCAAAGATGACATAACTATATTTTATTTTACTATTGCAATTAGTCAATGTTCTTTGATCACAAGATTCATCCAAGTTTTCTTTTTTATTCCTCAAGAACCCACACATGCAAAATCTCCTCAATCACCTTCTTTATAATTTTTATGATGATTTCCCAAGAACTTAAATGCTCATGCATAAATCACTGGTAGTCTTGTATGTGATTTCTTTTAATATTCATTAAAATTCATAAATTTGTTGATACATGCATCTAACTTTGGAGAACTTTATCCTAGTGATCTTACAAATTCTTCTAATGTGCTTTTAAACACCACAATCCTTCTAGATAATTTGACATCAATGTTTAGGGTGAAAAAAAAATAGACCGCATTTTGTTAGTTTATACCTACATGTCATAGTTCAAATTGACAACAATTTTAAAATAACTATCTTACTAAATGAATAAAATAATACTATAATAACAAAGTAATTCTACATAATATCAATAATATTAATTGATCATACTTTTTGAACTTAATATCTTAATCTTAGATTCTTTAATTATTACATTTATTGATATTTATATATCATCATTTGAATTAAATTAATTTATAATTATTAATAAAATTTAAATATAGATAAATTGTAGATTTTTAATAAAATATATATGATTCACTTGCCCTATTTTATTCTCGCCGTAAACATGATCTCCAATCAGATCTACGAACTTATAGGGTTTTGGAATCTACTTCATATAAAGAACCAAGACAACTTGTTAATGATTTACTTTGAAAATGATTGTTAAGAGGAAAAACATTTTATTTACCATTCATACTCTGAAAGAGCTCTTTCCCTCGAATGTGAATATAGAAAGTATTCAGTATATCACGTTTCAATGACAATGTGGACGATGGGCATTCAAAGTAAAAGGAATCACCACAATTAACATCACACATGTAAATAATTTTCAAATAGAGAATTGTAATAAATAGTTGCTTGGATAGAATGAACAAAGAAAAAGAAGATTTATTGATCTTTATAAGATAAAGTAGTTAATAAGATCGATTGATTTAAATATTAGTTTTATTGTTCAATTGACAAAATTCATTCATTAGTGATGTTTCCATTCATAACATTGTAGCATACAAATAACTACAATTGAAGGGCATAGTCCATATCCGTTTTCATCTCAAAATTGTCAATCTCAAACATGATATTGAATTACCACAATACCCACTTCAAATGATGTGGAAACTAGAAGTTGTGGTCTTCACTCATTGATTATAACTTAGATCTCAATTGTTCCCTCCCCATACTTTAATCCTCTCTATAGCTTGAGAAGCCTGCATCAACATTTAATCACATAATTTGACCTTTCTTCAATTTTCTATATAAATAAATATGTTACACATTTTATGTTTTGTGCTCTAAATTTAGATAGAAAAAAGTTATTATTCAAAATTTAATGATATAAGAATACTTACTTCTCGATTCCATTTAGTCTTAAATGTAATAATACAAAGAATAATTGTCTGCAGAGTAGTTCCACTAATCATACCAGCCCAAATTCCCTGTATTTTTAAAAATAAATATTGTTAAAAATATTTAAGTAAAACAAAATTACTATAACATATCCAAGTATGATATAAAACACAATGATACCTTCACTCCAAAATCAAAATAGTATCCCAACAAACAACCAAGGGGAACTCCAAAAATGTAATAAGATGCTAAATTAATGTATGCCACCAGAGCTTGCCAACCTGCTCCCACTGCCACACCTATAATATTCATTTTTATAAGTTAGTGCAATTTTATGTTTAGAAAGAAAGACATGAAAATAAATTCTTACTCACCTCCAAAAACAGGCTGTATGCTATTTAAAAGCATTGTAAAAGCTAGTAGAGTTGCAAGATTTGAAACAGCTTTCATCACTTCTTCACTATCAGTAAATGCGACTGCAAATTGATTCCTTGTAATAAAGATCACCCCCATTAGAATCGCCCCTATTATAAACATTGTTACAAGAACAATAACAACTGCAAATTTTGCAGCTCTTGGATGCCCGGCTCCCAATTCATTTGAAACTCTTACACTGAAAAAAGCATCCAAAAATATTTCTCAAAATATTTTATTTTGTCACTAAAAACACAAAAACAATCATTCAAAAAATTTCATGAAATGTTTACTTTGTAGTGCATGTATTTGTTTTTGCATTAGATGGATAAATTTGTATTAAATATACACAAAATAAAAATAAAAAATGAAGATATACCTGATGGCAACATTGAATCCCAAAGCTATCATCATCTCCCAACCCATTAGATTCATGCTACAAAAGGATGAAATTTGCTTAGCTAAATAAAGCAATTGAAAAGTGTAAGTAATTAACATTTGAGAATTAATAGTAGAGGTTCATACATACCATATGGAAATGGCATCTACAGCAATTTTTGGATTTGTAAGATAGCCCGCTAAAAGTATTAGAAGGTACAGATACCAACATTCCAAACTGTTGTAAATATCAAGTAAATTTGAAAAATTTAGTAACAAATTGAATTAGAAAAACAATTCAAATGATTTAAATTTCCCAAATAACACTTACCAATTTGAAATCTAAATATCTTTCAAATAACACTTACCAATTTGAAATCTAAATATCTTTCAAATGACTAGTGTGTAAGAGAAGGGTACCCATAATTAACAATTAATTATTTAAACTGAAGTCAAATACCCACTAAATGAAATTGACAGGCATTCATATCAAAGGAAACAATCTAATGAAATCTACAAATGGAAATGGTCTACAAATGGAAGGTTAGGTATACCTAAAGCAGTGTGTAAGAAAAAACGACAGATGTGACCATTTTTTTATGTAAAAAGCTTGGTGAACTGATTACTCAAGCAGATAGACGTGGCCCATTTTTTTAAGTGGAAAGCTTGGTGAACTGATTGCTCGAGCACATTCTTTATTGCTCAGAGTGCTGGCATGATGGGAACATCAAAAATAATCAATAACTGCAAATGCACAGTGAACAGCAACAATAATTGCACTCTGTTATTCCCACTATTTGTTCACTTTTGGCAGGATTTAGACCATAAATGTTTGACCGGGACTTACTGGAGGGCAATTTGCAGACAAAATGGGTGTTCTAGAATAAGCAGAGCCATACACAAAAACGTGGACTGCTAGGTACGTAATAAACTACCAAATCTCTGAACAAAAATCCTCTAGCTCTTTAATAATTAGGGACCTACCAGTTATAATTAATTTTGTCTATCTATAAATTCTAAATTGTATATTGGAGGGGGATGATGTTTTATTTTTAATCATCTTCATATGCGATTTAATTGGTTATAACTATTATTCTAATGATTGCCTACATAAAACCTATCTTTATTACTATTAATTATAAACTACAATCTAATCTATGGAAATATTAGTTTATAAATTCTTTTTGGTGTCTACCTTAGAGATAATTTCCTTGTTATTTTCTTCTAAGAACCTTCCAAAGTTCGCAATGTAAGAGGGGAATAGTTTTCTATTTTTTTAATCCTCTTTCTTACTTACAATAAAAAAGAAAAAATGGCATTTTGAAATAAATTTTTTTCATAAGCAGAATATTTTCAAAGTAAGTTAAATTATGATATTGTTATCAAGATTCAAATGTGTAGTCACTAAACACTGAGTTTGACTCAAAAACCACACAATTGAATTCTAATAGCAATATTACAACAAGATCTTTTTTTTCAATTAGTCATCATCCTCTTTCAAAAGATTGCCCAAAGGAGATGTATAGAACATAACCAATAAAGCCAACAAATAAACAAGATATGAAGATAGCCACAAGTAAACAAGATAAGAAGATAGCCACTAAAATTACCCTTGGCTTAAACAACAACACACTATCCACTCATTCTTAGATGAAAAATGTTAAATATAAAGGTGAATTTCTGGTTTTGATTGTGTATGTTTTTAGCATCAACGTTTTGGAATCCATTCTTATTGCTCTCTCCTCATACATCCTAATGATGGATCATGGAGTGTGATCTGAAATGTTGATGCTAAAATACATACACAATCAAAACAAGAAATTCAGCTTTAAATTCAATGAATTGTAAAAATTTTAAGTGTTAAATAGTCAAAATTAACTAATTTTTTTTAAACTTAATTTGTTAGTTCCTATCATTTAATTTGTTAGTTCCTATTATTTAAGAACCCCACAAAAAATTCCCATTGGCATTAACTGCCATTCGCATTAGTAGGTAATCCCATATGAAATTAAAAGAATAGGAGGATCATAACTTACCACAGCATAACACCGGAAGCCAAGGAAAGGCGCACGAAAGCCCCAAGGTTGCGAAAAGCAGCCCAGGTAAAACCTCCCCACGCCTCGGGACAGGTGCCGCTGAGAATGTAAGCCAGCTGTGCGAGCACAATGATCCACCATGACAGATCCAGCACCAGCGCCGCCCCCCACAGCCCACATCCCCACTTGAAGATGAGCAGCCAGCTCAGCAGCACATGCACCGCCAATGCCACCCCTGCTATCACCGCCATCGCCATTACCTTACTCTGCGCCTGCAAGAACTTCGCCAGAGGAAAAACCATGGCGTATGCGAACAGCTGGGGCAGCATCCACACTGCGAATTTCCCTGCCAGTTCTGCAATCTCGTCTTCTTGGCCGATGAGCTTCAGAATCTGGGCAGACCAGACGTAAATGGTGGTCATGAGGCAGGCAGTGGTGAGGAGTATGACCCAGGAGCGCTGCATGTAAACTCCCAGCATTCTCAGTTGCCCTGCTCCGAATGCCTGCCCGCATAGTGTCTCCAACGCGCTGCCCATTCCCAGCTGAAATCATTGGAACAAGATCACATCTTTGACAGCATTACTGTTTTCAAGATTCAGTTTTTTTTGTACCAGAATGGTAGATATGTTTTCAAGATTGAATTTTTGGGCCAGAATGGTATATATGTTTTCAAGATTGAACTTTGTTTTGGAGCAGAACAGTATAAATGTTTGCAAGGTTGAATTTTTTTTTGGACCAGAATGGTAGAAATGTTTTCAAGATGGAATCTTTTCCAGCAGAACAGTAGAAGTTTTCCAAGGTCGAATCTTTTTAACAGAACAGTAGAAATGTTTTCAAGATCATATCTTTTTCAGAACAGGAGAAATGTTTTCAAGATCCACCACAACGGTAGAAATATTTTCTAAGATCGAATATTTTTTAGCAGAGCAGCAGAAATGTTTCCGATATCGATTTTTCTTGAGTAGAACAGTAGAAATGTGTTCAAGATCAAATATTTTTTAAGCAGAAAGTTAGAAATGTGTTCAAGATCAAATCTTTTTCAAGTTTCAGGATCAAATCTTTTTCTTTCTTCAAAGGCACTTCAAAGGCATAAGAGTAAACTCACGGGGCTGAAATGTAGGATGGGTCAATGAATTTGATTTTAAATCTGGTTAGCAATGTACAATTGAATTCTAATACAGTTGAATTCTAATAGTAATATGGAATGGGTCAATAAGTTTGAGTAATACACAGTAAAATTTTAATAGGAATAATACACACAGTCAAATAATATACAATTGAATGAAGGGAATGAATATAATAATAGTAATATAATAATTTGATTTGTTTTGTTGTAGAAAATATTTTCTACTTATGATTCATGAGCTATAATGAATAAAAAAAAAATTGCATAAGATTTTACAAATTGTAAAATAGATTTGCAAGTTAAGTTCAGCAAAGTTCAGTGGGTTTGACCTTCAGAAAATTTTATGATTAAATAATTTGAGTGAAAGTAATGACCTTTTTAAAAGGTCTCTTGTTAAACTTAGTGGACATAAAATTATGTAACAAATGTAATAAATACTCTGACTCTATAGTTAGGTAATTTGAGTTAAAATAATGACCTTTTGAAAAGTTCTCATACTTCACTTCTTTCTTGAACATGACCTAAATGTAACAAATATAAGAAATACTCTGAATATGTCATTCATCCCTCATGAATTTGAAGTGTAGAACACTACACATAGAACATTATAAATCAAATATGAATCTTCATAACAATATGATAAATAAAATTGATATCAAAGATCAAATATTTTTGTAATGTTTGAGAGCAGAAGAGTAAAAATTGTTTTTAAAGATGAGAATTTTGAAAGTCGTACCATGATGCCAAAAGAGAGGCCAGCGATTACAGAGTTCTCGATGGAAACAGCGGCTAATTCGAGATCGCCAATATGACCGGCGAAGGTCTGAGTGATGGCTCCGAGTGAGTACTGACAGATGGAGGTGAAAATGGCTGGGCCTGCCAGGTACCATAGCTTCTTCGTTTCTTTCCAGCTTGCTTGGGCCAGCCCTCTCCATCCTTCGATCACCGGAAGATCCCCTTCAAATTCTTCATCGCCATTGTTATTGTTATTGTTATTCTGGATCAGAGATGCCTTCACACTCTCTTCATCCATGGCCGCTTCAAATGCTCAGGCCTGCCAAATCATAGTTGAACACGCTTCTTATAATCAAGAGTAAAAAAGAAGATATTGTTAAATGGGAATCTGAACTCTACCAGCTAGTTCTCTTCAGCGGTCGAACTATGTGGAAGATTGGAATGTTAGTTAAAAATGCCATCATTGCCTACACAACTACATACGATAGTAGGGTGCAATTAATGAGCTTACGACATGTGTTTTTGGAATCACATGTTGTTTGCTGCTTCTTTCTATATTCTTTTCTTTTTATCTATTAAAAATGATAAAAATAAAAGTATATCTAAGTGTTTTTTATCAAATGGTTGATAGTTTCATGTATTCATGGTTCTTGTTTATGAAGTACTATATATTTATATCTTTCTAAGGGTTTTTTCTATTCTTTTATTAGCTCCTGCCAAGGTAGGAATATTTATGTCTTCATGTAGATTCTTTTTTGTTAACATTGAATTTGAAAATTTGAAAACGAAGTCTATAGTTGACATTTTTAAATTTTTTTTAATAATTTGATAAACTATTTTTTTCTCTTTTCCTATTGGCTTATACTCTAACCATTGAGTGTAAGAAAATTGTTTTAATTTTAAATAATAATAAAAATATTTTTTCTACAATCAAAAGAACTTTTTGAGATGTTATGACATCACTAGACATGATGACAGTTACAAATAGTGGTAGTAATTGTCCAAATTGTCAGCCAAATTGTGGTAATAATTGTTCAAATTGTCAAAAATTGAAATGATTTTATGTCATACATTTTGCACAATTTATTTTAGTTCCATCAGTACTATTATTAATAGCTGATTAAAAGTGAACATTGAATGAATGAACAATTTATTCATTGAAAAAAACAATTTATTTCAGTTTCATGAGTGCTACTATTAAAAGCTGATTATACGGGATTTTTTCTTCTTCCTGGCCATTGTTTGTTGTGCACATTTAATACATTGTTCCCAAAAAAGTCTCTATTCAATGAATGAAGGTTAAGAGTTAGCAATTGTTTATTAACAAGATAGGTTTCTCCATATAGCAAGTTGAAATTGTAGGTTAGCAGCCGGTCTAAGTAGGTCTTGCCAACATTAGTAGAGATCAAAGCACAATGAATGAATGGTCAAAAATTAGATTTTGTAATTTAATAAAATCGTACAATTGGAACATTCATCACTAGTATATAGTCATCCATTGTATATGTCATTTCCTCGGCGAAGTTACAGACAAGTTCTTCTGAGGTTGAGTTTTATTTTCCTGGCAAAATTTGAGGTGATGATCGTATTCCCGTGAACTTGTCTCCTTCTCTCATCTTCTACTATAATTTATGTTTATTCCAGTCAACTTGTCTCGTTCTCTCATCTTTGTTGATCTCTAAGTTTTGTGGTCTATTAGTGTCCCACACTTAGTCATATTCAAGGCAGGTTGGTCGGTCATCACTGCGATCGAGCCATCCCACTAAAGTCAAGCCCGAGCAGTAGTTACTATCGAGAAAGTCAGAGGTCGTCGAGTACTCAATGGAAGCTGAGCAGAATGATTGTCAAGTTGCATAAAAGAGTTAGTGTCGAGTGACAACATACAGTTATGTCGAGCGAGCCAGTATTGATCGAGCACCAATGTTTGGTTATGCCGAGCAAAATAATTTTTGTATATGTTTGGAATGGCATAAACACCAAGGTAAACCATTTTGGCCGACTTCTATGGATAATTTAATGATCATACACTGAGATTTAATACATTAATTACGTGTTATTTGTATGATCATGAATCCCTATGCAAGCCATGCAACCAATCAAAATTAGGGATGCCTAAGAGGCAAAAGATGATGGATCTAGAACGTTGATCTTGATCTAGATGATCTATTTATGGGATGCTTCAAACCCTAATCTCTGTGTGTGTTAGAGCATGTATGGTTGGATGCAGTTGTGAAGAGAAGAGATCAGAAGTATTTACATATTTGGCATATCTGAAGCATTGACTAGACAGAGTGATCGAGTAGAGAAGTGAGAGATTAGTTAAGAGTTGGAAAGAGGAGATCCTTTATCAGCATTTTTAGTGTAGATCGAAGGTCCTCGGGTACTGATACATTCTAGAAAGTGAATCAGGGTAATTCTCTTAACAGAGTGGTCCTAACAGGCCTTTGTAAATCTCTTTTACCAAGTGCTTACTTTGTTGTAAGTTTAAATCCTTTAACAAGGTAGATTGTATAAGTCTGAAAGCTCTTAACAAGGCAGATCCCTCATAGGGTATATATCATCAGAAGTGGTCAAAACTTTGTAGCCCTAACATGCACACTTTATTACTGAAGTGGTGAAGATTTATGGGTGTCATCCCCACCCCATTTTTACCTTCAAGGGTTTCTGGGGTTACCAAAATCTCTGTGTTATGTGCTCATGATTAGATGTTAGATCTTTACAACATTTTAGTTTATGTTTATGAATACATGGTTGAATTAGTTTGCAAAGAATTGATAGAATTTTTATAGATCTAATTCACCCCCCCTCCCCCCTTGTTTACCCACTGGGGCAACCTAGTTTACTAATGCATAGATGTTATAAGGTAATACAATTGACATAAGATAGATCAGAGAATACTACAACTTTCATTAATCATTCATAACTGGAGTACATTTACAATAGTCACTATCATCATATCCCTTCACATAGAAAGTACATTGCTTATATAAACCTGAAGGGGTGTGACCAACATCACCACTGATTCCCAACCGCCGACTGATAGTAACTAAGTACCGTCAGAATACATAAAATATAGCTAACATGGAATAAGTAAGTACTACAGCTAACATCATCCCCCCTAAAGAAAATTTGTCTCCGGACGACAACAAAATATCCAAGATGGAAACAAAATATGAATGATGAACCACAACATATAAGAACTAGGAACTAGGTGGGGGCTGAGAAGGCGTCCCTAAAAAAGAAACCGATCTAGTTGACTTCCCTAGCTACACACAAAGTGCATACACCTGGTCTATCCAGGCCTTCAGTTGACTCTTAACCCGTAGCTCATTCTCCAAGGAAGATTTCACCATTTCGACTGCCTTCAGGAGTTCTTTCTGCTTGGCTTCCTCTGAAGCCCATGCCTGATCCCACTCCTGAGCCATACAGTCTCAGTCCTCAGTGAGTGAGGAAAGCCTTCTCATTTGCAAACTGAGTTTCCCGTTCCCCCTGTGCTACCTGTTGGGCCTCCAAATGAGTCTCTAGAGTTTGTATCTCTTTGTTCAAGGACCCCTCCAGAGTGATCCAACATTTTCACTGGTCATATATAGCCCTCTCCAAATCAACCAGTTGAGCGGACAACTCATGCTTGGCCTTGGCCGTAATCTCATGCGCATTGGTAGAGGCGGCTTTAATACGTCGTAGAGAATAAAGAAGCTCCCAAAAATCTCTCTCCAAATTCATCATCAAGGTTGTTACCTAGCTCTCTACAACAAGTTCTGGCACCCTCTAGGCCTCCCGCATAACCTCCATCTCGAAAGTAGGCCAATCTCCTGTGAAACACTTGTCAAACTCGGCATAACAATCCATGCCAACGAAGGTAAGGAGGCACTGCAAGTCCATGGCTACATCCTCGAGAGCCTGCGACTGCGCTCTGCCCATCATCTCCCTACCTTGTGACACTACATCTATCCAAAAATCTATGTCATCCCGGCATCGAGGCTAGTGGATCCGAGGCCATGCCTCACTGGCCTCGCTATCCCCACTCTCCTCTATCTACTTCTCTACCAAAGACAACACAATTTGGACCTCTATCGATGTTGTCAGTGTGTTTCAGGCCTGTGAACCGACTCCCTCGATCTCAACTACCTCATCCGGGCACGGAGAAAACTTCACAGGTTCCTCTTCTGCTGGTGTAAGCTCAAACATGGTGAGCCACTGCATCATTTCCACATGTCATGCCTCCTCTAACTATTCTTCTACACTTGACCCTCCGCTCTCTTCTGGGGGCTCTATCTCGACTACTGTGACTGGTTCCCTTACCATGACTAAAATTTATGGAGGTTCAACTGGACTCAGAACTACTGGGGCCCGCGGTTTCCCGAATGTCAGACTAGTAAGCATGACATTCATAGTGGCTGGAGTGTATGGGATAGCCCCAAGTTGTGGTGGAGTGAATAGGATAGCCCATGGTGTGGACTCCATTGACAACTCCATATAGGTGTGGCTGCTAGTCTCGAATGAACTATTTTCCAATTATGTAGGCTCGCAATCATGGTCAATATCGTTGGATGCTGTCTCCTATCGTCTCTTCCGTTTCCTGGATGGAACCTCCCCGATATCCAAGTATCTCCAACAAAAAATTAAGGGCTCGTTGGTAGAAATAATTCTTTTTGGCCTCACTACCAACTTCTCCTCCAGAATCTGCAGCCGCGTGGCCTCCAGGAATAGTCCTATGACATGATGGGGCATGTAGAAAGTATGGTTTTGCAGAGTCAGGAACTCATATAACCTATGAGCCATTAACATTTCCCATTCGTACACTGTGCCATTGAGAATACCGCACATCAAGGGAATCTGTGTAATGGGGATGTCGGAGGCCCTGCTCGCACTGGTGAGCCAACTTCAGTCTTCGAATAACATCCATAATGCACTGCCATTGCCCTTCGGCAATCTCTGCCCTCTTCAATCCTCTGCCTGAAGTTGTTCTTGCTAGGGCTTCCACTTCCTAGGGGGTAATATTTCCATCCACCCTTTGAACCCAATTTTCCTTGACCTCCAACGTCATTTTCTTGGGCTTGGTGTCGATCTTCTGCCCTCTCTTTCCTGGAATGCCAAAAACTTGGTTGAAATCAGCCACATGGAAGGAGACTGTAATATTATAACCCAAGTAGGGGAACATGCTAGTATAGGAGAATGTATCAAATGATTCAAACATTTGACACAGTTGGGGTTTGAAATATTTGATGCAAAACAAGGGCATTAAGATAGCCCAATGAACCTCTGTGCGTCTACGAATCTTCTTCGCGAGGTCGCCCTCCGGTGTCTCCTGCCACCATCTTCTACATTCCAGTCCATTCAAGCCCTCGAATGATTGTGTGTGTTGTCACTGCCTCCTTCGAATCTATGACCTTCCTCTTCGAGCTCCCAGCATCCATGGCGCCTGCAACATTTACTATCAATGGTAGTACCTTGGATTTCTTGCTCATGTTCTCCAACTATTTTTGCCAACTCTAATTGCCAACCGAATCGATATGGTGGCTTTTGTTCAACTAAATGTCGTCAATATCTGTCTTCTTTGTCCTTATGTACTAACCGTTCCAAATCCCTAACTGCTTGGTCCGTAAGGCCAACAATGGCCTTCAAAGTGTTGCGAAAAAAATCCCTTCATGACTAATCTTTGTACTATTGCATTCTATCCTTTGGTTGTCCGTACGGTGTACGAAATTCAAAATTCTTCCTTTGCGATGATTCCTTATCTCCTTTTCCTTCTCTTGGCTCTTACTTGTCTTCACTACTGGTCGTACGGGGTGCTGTCTTCTTCATCTCTTCTTCTCCTTGGTGGTCGTACGGTCTTTACTAAAGTGCCTTACATTTTTTCTTTTATTTTCCCTTCCTTCCCATCCGTATAGATTCATACGGCATCTTGTCATATGGACACATGCAATTTTTATTCTTCTTCGATCTTACATGGTCGTACAACCTTTTATCGTACGGTCGCCCTTGGCCATTGTTTTTTTTCCTTTGTTGATCATACGGTATTGTGGGCCCGTACGACCTTCTACCATACAATGTTTCTAACATGCTGCGTTTCTCTTCTGTACGGTCGTACGGAAGCAAGTCTTACAGTCCTGTACAAACACTTTTTTTTCTTCTTCTTCTTCTTCTTCTTTTTTTATTTTAAATTTTTTATTATTATTTTTTGAAATGCCTTACTGGCTGGCTGGGTCTGTCGGTGGGTCGTCGTGTTGCCGCCGCTTGTGATATGGCTTCATTTTGGACCCATTTATTGTGTTGGGGACTTCCTTTCCATTGATTGTCCACAGTTTAATTGCCCCATTGTCACTGACTTGTCTAACTTGGTATGACCCTAACCACTTTACCTTAAACTTGTCGGGCTTAATCTCATTCTTACCATTGTATTTTAATACAAGTTGGCCTGGTGTGAACTAACACGTTTGAGGTGTTTATCATGCCAAGCCTTTCGACGTAGTTGCGCCACCTCTGTTTCCCACTATGCCAACATTTTTCGTTCGTCGAGTTTCTTAAGGGCATGCAAATGTTCCCGGAGGCTCTCCATGTTCCCAGTTTGTTGTCGAGTGTTATTTAGAGACTAGGCACCATAAATTCCACTGGGACAACGGCCTCTTGTTCGTACATTAACTGGAATGGAGTGTGTCCTGTAGTGACCTTGTATGTCGTACGGTATGCCCATATTACCAACGGAAGTTGCTCTTCCCAGCCTTCGCCATCTTCTCCGCATGACTTGTAAATTACCGACACAAGTATCTTGTTGGTAGCTTCCACCTACCTGTTTGCCCTCAGGTAGTAGGGTTTAAGAGTGAGTAAAAAATTTTAAATTCCGTGGTGAGCAACTGTATTACATGGTTAACAAAATGCCCTCCTCTGTTGCTAGTGAGCTGAATAGTTATGCCATACCCTGTGATTATATGTTCATAGATAAATTTTTCCATGCTTACTACAGAGTTGTCCAACAGGGCTCTAGCTTCGACCCATTTGGTAAGGTATTTAGTTGCCACCACAATATATTGACACCTACGTCTCTTGCTTGCCTTTAGCAGTCTGACAAAATATAGTCCCCATTGCTCGAACAACTCCTGAGCGTTGGACGGGTTTAATGGCATAAAGTCCCGCTTGAGGGGTTTCTTATCTCTTTGATAGGTGTCGCAACTCACCACCCATTCCCGTGCGTCATTATACAACGTGGGCCACCATAGCCCTGCGAGTAAAACCTTTCACGTTGTCATATCCGGTCTCATATGCCCTCTAGAGGGACCTTCACGGGCCTCCCTCAGAACACCTTGTACTTCTTCTTCGATCACACACCTCTGAAGTACCTGGTCGGGTCCCATTTTGTATAATAACCCATTAATGAGTTGGAAGGTCTTGCTTTTGAGGAAAAGTTTCCTTTTCTCTCCTGGCGGCATTCCCTCTGGGAATTGTCCTGTGGACAAGAATTCTCCAACGCTTGCATACCATAGAGGAAGAACAACAATACAAAAAAGATGGGCGTCTGAGAAGTCATCATTCACCCCCTCATGTGGCTCCCTAGATTTGATGCATGATAGGTGGTCTGCACACACATGAATTTTTCCCGGTCGTACTATGATGTTGAAGGTGAACTCCTGCAACATAAGCAACCATCTACTTACTCAGCCTTGAATAAGTGGTTTGTTCACCAGGTACATTAAGGCCTGATGATCCACAAAGAAGGTGAATAAGGTAGCGAGTAAGTAATGCCAAAAATTTTCTACAACATACACCATCCCCAATGCTTCTCTCTCCGTCGTGCTGTATTTTTTCTCTGCCTTTGAGAGGAGCCTGCTTGCAAAGTATATGGGGCTATCTAACCCTTGGTCACCCATCTGTGCCAATGTGGCTCCAATTACGAAGTTGGATGCATCCACATGCACATGGAATTCTTTGTCCCAATTAGGATACACCAGAATAGGTGCAGCTACCAACCTTGCCTTAAGGTATTCAAAGGATTCCCCTTGCTCCGTTCCCCAATTATGAGGTTCTCCCTTCCGAGTTAGTTGATCCATCAGGCAAGATACATGAGCAAAATGTTTGAAATTGTTTGATAGTATCCTATATGTCTGAGGAATGATTTGAGTCTTGGAACATCCATGGGTGGCTCCATCTCGAGAATCACCCTTATCTTGTCTGGATCAGTTTTTAGTCCAGCCTTACACACAATATGTCCAAGTAGTTTCCCTTGTGGTACCATGAACCAGAATTTCTTGGGGTTGAGGGCCAATCATGCTTTTTTTCATCTTTCCATGCATTCCCGAAGGGCGACCAAATGGGTATCTTTGGCACAAAAAATAGACCAATCATCCAAAAAGGCTTTGAAGTTGCCTATGGACATCTTGTCAAATATATGCAGGATTATTCTTTGAAATTTCGACGAGGCATTACAGAGTCCGAACGACATTTAGTTATAAGCATATACACCATCTTCTACTATAAAATTTGTCTTTAACTTGTCTTCTTCAGTGATGGATAGCTGATTGTATCTGGAGAATCCATGCATGAAAGAGTAAATCTCATGACCGATGACCTCCTCCAAGATACTATCAGTGAACGGTATCAGGAATGTATCCTTTCTGGTCACCGCATTGAGGCATCTGAAATCAACACATATCTGAATTTGATTAGCCCCCTTCAGTGAGATAACTATTGGTGAGACCCATTTGCTTGTTCAGACTTTGAATATGATCTCGGCTTCTAGCATGCGCTCAATTTTGTCATTTAAATGTGTCACATAGTTTTTATTCATCCTGTATGGTCATTTCTGCATAGGCATAGCCCCAGGTACTAACAGAATTTGGTGGACACACAATTCCAGTGGAACCCCCTTGAGGTCCTTATATGTCCACGCGAAGACATCTCGGTACTCCATCAAAATTTTGAATGTAGCTGCTTTTAACATTGGATTCCAATCATCGCATGTGAGAATGTTTTTGGGGTTATCTTTGGTTCCTAAGTTCATGATTTTCACCAATGGCTCTTCATACTTGATTGGTTTTTCTTCGTCAAACTTGTGTGTAGGGGTTTCTTCCACTCAAGCCTCTCCCTCCTTGTACTCACCGTACTCTCATGGAAACAAGTCTCTCTCCGGCCCTTCGTCCACCTGTAGCATGTTACAGTGAAACAATTCATCATCTTCCATTTGCCAATGGAAGAGCCTATTTAATGAATCTAAGTCATCTTTGGAGCACTCTTCTAGTTTCAGTACCCCTTCCTTGTTCAGATCCATGCGTTGTCTCCCTTCGTCAACCTCTTCTTCGGTGTCTGATCCTGACGAGGATGTTAGGTCTTCACTAACCAATTGATTTCTCAAATTGATTGTAAGTTTTCGGCCATCTCTCTCCATCAAAATTACATCCCATTTCTAATCATGCTTATCTTTTTCTTGCACAAGTCATCCTCTCCCTAGGAGAGCGCCATATCCCTTTTTTTCAATGGAATGACTATGAAGTCTATCATGAATGGTTGGGTGCCAATCATTACCCTTTGTGCCATTAATGTACCTATGGGTTTGATCCGATGTTGGTTTTCTCCTACCAATTGGAAGGTTGGCGGCCACAGTGTCGGTCGCCCGAGTTTTCTCCATGTCTCTTCGGGTAGAACATTGACAGCCGATCCTCCATCGATGATAGTGTCTGTAAGTATTCTGCCAAGAATCCCCATCTCCACTACAGCAGGATGCCTTCCCATGTTGAGTGCCAACAACATCGGGTCCTCAACACAATTTCCCTTTCTGAGAGGGTTTACCTTCGTCTCGGTCACCATCCGCACATTAGGAGATGGTACCATGTTAAGCAGGGTCGTTCTTAATTGTGGCATGGATGCAAGGAGGTCTCCCAATTGTATTGGGATTTATGTTTGCATTACTTGCCTTAGTATATTGTGTTCTGCGTGACCTCCTTGGGAGGTTCCTGCGGCGTCATGTGTTTCTTTCCATTCGGCCATCATTCCTCTCTCGATGTCTTCTTTTACCTGGCATACTCTTTTCTTCTCGATCTCTGGATGTGGGTATGTGGCCTTCTTTTCCTGCTCTCGGGTGATTTTTAACTCCTCCTTTTTATTTCCTTTGATATTCAGGGATTTTACACTGGGTTTTGGGTATTTTGTGTTGTTGTGGTCTCCGGGACCGCACCATTTGTAAAGAAATTGTGGCTTTCCCCCCTTCGAGCACTCCCTCACAAAATGCCCCCATTGGTTGTATGCTCGGAATTGAATCATTAGCTTCCAGCTAGCATTGTACTAGATGTGACTCTGATCTCCATCGGTGTTATTATTGTCATTTCCCCTTCGTCCACGACGGTTATTCTGGTAGCCGCCAGATGATGTTGTGTTCTGTGTTTTCCCGAGTGCTGTTGAGGATGACAATTCTTGTGTGAACATGACTTGTTCATTTCCTCGTGTCTTCATGTTGAATGGATATTCCTTTGTGGAATGGCCTGCCATTTGGCAAATTTTGTAGAACATTTTCTTTGGGCATGCGCCCTTATGTGGTCGGCCTCCTTATAGTCGGTACACCACAAGTCTCCATCCTCATTTCGACTGGTGCTTCCCTTCATAGTTTTGAATTCTTTAAGCATCCTTTTCATATCATTTGTAGTGTGGTGAATTTTCTCTTTGCTTCTCATTCACTTTCACTATCGTCCCTTGAAGTGTCTTCCTCATCCGATGAAGAGGGCTGGTTTTTCTTCTTCTTCGATGTCTTTTGTTCACTTTCTATGTCCATCGCCCGGTTATATGCATCATCGTACAAGTTGGGAGGAACTATCTTCATCTTCCTCCAGAGGTTTGATATCAGCCCTTCGATGAACCATCTCTTCTTCAAGTCATCGGCTGGCTAACTCTCCATCTTTCCCACAAGCTCTTTTAGTCGGCGACCGTAGGTCCACACGGTCTCCTTTATTCCTTGCTTGGTTCCATATATTTCAGAGACGATTTCATTTTCATCTCGCAAGAGCCTAAACTCTTTTTCAAATTCCTTCTTCAATAAGTCCCAGGTGGTTACTCTGGTTTTGTCTAAGTCAGAGTACCAATTGATTGCTACACCTCAGAGGGTTTTTAGAAACTGTTTCATCCATTCCGCTTGGTCAGCGACTCCATTCGCGGACCAAATTTTCTGACATGTGCAACAATGCAAATCAGGGTCTTCTTTTCCATCGCCATGGAACTTGGGTAACTTCTCCTTGTTAGCTTCCATATTCACCCTTGGGGGTGGGATGGTGGTATGTACCACCTGTTGCATTTTCGGTTAGGCTGTCAGAAGTGTTTTTTGTATTGGTTGTATTACATGCTGAGATGGTCATGTCCATGTCGGCCCTCCAGAATTGTTTTCCTGGTTAATTGATGTTCCCAAACTACTCAGAGTGGTGTGATCTGCGTGTCTTTCTATCACTTTGACACTTTATGTGGTGACTGCACCAGTGTACTCCCTCTGTTTAGCTTCCTATTTTTCCTTCCTCCAGGCTTCTGTCCTTGGGGTTAAATTTAAGGTCCCGAATAAGCTCGTTGTTTCTCTAACAGATCCTTGTTGTCACTTTCATTGTCCTCCTGGTTAGGTTCTTCTAGACCGTTTCCTTCACTTACCCCCTCCGGTACTCTTTCAGCATGTCTCCTGAACCTCTATCTTCGCTCGGTTTGTTGTTTTTCAATTACTGCTTTTCTAAGAGCTTGTTCTTCCTCAAGTTCCTTCTTTAAATTCATTTTCTTATTTAACTGGTTGGGCATAAATGCTTTTCCTTACACTAATAATCAAACACAAAATTTCTAAAATAAAAGGACACTTTTATTTATTCATATTTTATTACAATATCTTAATGGAATGATCTCGTCATTCTTATTTTTCACAGTGTCATTCCTTCCTTCCATCACCTTCAGACATGACTATTCCTAAAAACGTTTCCCATCACGTTCCTCCTGAAGTCTTTTGTTTTCCCATTCGTGGTACTCCCAGAGGACTTCCTGTCGTTGTTCCTCTTGAGAAATCCCCTCCAAGAAAGTGTGTTGTGAAAGTGATACATGTGCCAATAGGTGTGGAAGGTGATTTAGCAATCGATCAGTGGTAGGATTAGCATCAATTACAGACCACGCTACACTTGTTGGAACTTCTCCTTTGTAGGCCTCCCGACGGACGTAGGTTTCTATTGCTGCCTCGAATAGGATTCAAAACTCTTGTATCTAATTATCTTCCCCTTCATATATCTCTGTACGTGCGTCGTCCACCTCTGGATTAATTCCATCAACAGATAGACCCATCATGTCTGGACGCCATCCAGTTCTTGTCTTCCCAAGCCCGTCTAGGCAACGGCGCCAGATGTTTACCTTTTGGGGTAACCTAGTTTCCTGATGCATAGATATTAAAAGGAAATACAATTGACATAAGATAGATTGGAGAATAATATAGCTATCATTAATCATTCATAATAGGAGTACATTTATAGTAGTCACTATCATCATATCCCTTTACAGAGAAAGTACATTGCTTATATAAACCCAAAGGGGTGTGACCAAACGTCACAACCGATTCCCAACCGCCGACCGGTAGTAACTAAGTATCGTTAGAATACATATAATATAACTAACATGGAATAAGTAAGTACTATGGCTAAGACCTATCTCAGTTAATGCTTTCCCATATTAGACTTCCAACAATCTTCTGCTCTTATTTTAGGTGATGTTTCCATTATATTTTTTTCTTTCCATCATGGATTTAAATTGAGTAGTTGATTTTTCTATATTCATCTAGAAACCAACTTGAAGACCATTTACAACCATCTTTTTGGAAACTAACATCTTTGGAGGAGGTGGATCTGTGCAATAATCAACTGAAAGCTTGAATTCTTGAAGAGGTTTGTAGCTTGATATCCATTCCTCGTATATATTTTTTGTCCAAAAAATTGGAAGGAATGGTAGCAACTTATTTTTTTTCTATGTGAACTTCTGTGCTCATTGATTTCCTATTTTTGCAATGGCAATTTTAGAGGCGTTGTCCCAAACCTGCATGCATACTCTAAGTGGTTAGTTGGTACTAGTATTTTTTTGGCTTCAAAGAAAACGTTTTAAATCTTTGTGGCTTTCAATTATTTTAATTTCTACATTTACTTTCCCCTTTTGTTTTAGGGAATCTTATTTTACAGAGCTGTCAAAAGATGGAGCAAATTCTAAATTTGAAAAAATCAAGATTTCCTATTTTTCAAAACACTATTGAGAAGCTTCTCCTTCGGTGTGGAAATGACAACAATTTGGTTGTACCATCATTGGAAATCCCAATGGAAAACATCTTCCCTTTTAGGGAATCACCTGCAGAGCCCTACATGATTCCCCGGGAAAAAGTCTAAAACTAACATCTACATAATTCTCATTACTACCTCGTACTACTGAAGACCTAAGAATGACCTCAATATTTATTTGTACTGATGAATACTCCAAAATAAACTTCATGGTAGCCTTTACTACTAAATATCTTAAATAGTTTTCAACCATATACAAACCAATTTGAAAATACTTAATGATTTTATCTCAAGCCAAAAGTTTCTTTAGAAGTGTTCAATTTCTATCAATGGAATGGAGTTCTTCTATTTATAATAATCAATGGTGTCTTTCCTCTTCCTAGTGCTACCTATATAAACTTCAACTCAGATGATCCACAAATTACAGAAACTAATGCCACATTCGATGCTAGCTAACTAAGAAACACTTTCCAGGAATTTAGGGAGATAATTGCCTGAATCCTTCTTTAACTGAAGATAACTGATGGATTGACATTAAATTCCCTTATTTAACTAGAGTGGGGTTTTATCATAACTGTTAAGACGATCTATCATTCAGCTATTAAAAAAAATCTTAATATTTTTTTCCAGGAAAACTTAGTTGGAAATAAGGGTAAAAGTAAAGTTACCTTTTGGGAGAAGCATATTGTTAGAGAAAAACTTCTTGCTTGTGAATCTCTTGTTCCAATCAAACATCTAAAAGAAAACCCCTACATAGCCTTTGAGCTTTGGGATTTTTTGATGTTTATCTCCACCTGTTAAACTTGACAACATTTTACCTAGTGTGTCATTCATTGTGACCTGTAAGACCTACAATACATCTCCCTCTTGCAAAACAATGTACACCAAAGACCTGGATCAAATTCTAGCCCCAATGTATGGAACCCATATGGACCTAAAAAAAATCCAAACTCCAAAATGTATGGCACCCACCAATGTAATAAATTTAAAATAGTATCTCAACTGAATGCAATGCCTCTAGGTTGCTTAATATGACTGCATCAAGCAGGCATTAGATGACATTGTGCTCCAGATTCTATTGAACGATCTAGTACTGTGAAAAAAATTTCAAATACACATTGTATATATACATCCAGAGCTATAAGAATTCATCACTAATCCAGAGTACTAGGCATGCTAAAATTAAACATATCTAAATTCCTAGGATGACTTAACTAACAAAATATTTGGAAAAAAAAAAAAAGTGCGATGTGTACCCCCGTCTAGAATTTGAAGAGCTAAATTCACTTACTTAAGTAGTGAAATATAATCCTCTACAAAATTAAAATTCAAAAAAAATCAAATAGACAAATTATGGCGTCTTTGAAGGTCATTCATGAAATTTTTTGAGGGTTTTGGCTCTTCTAACTTATGAGGAGATGACTTCTATAGTCATAGAGCTAACCATAAATAAAGCCCCAGATGGGTGCTTTATTTTTAAATTTAGATATAAACTACAAGGAGAAAGAAGTGTTAGGAATAACAATCCACAAGAACAACTGAGAGGGGGGGTGAATTAGTTTTGAGATAGATTATTAAACATTAAACTTTATAAACCAAAACTTTAAATCAAGTTAACACAGTAAATGCCAACACAATAAAATAATCCTTTGTTGTCATGGAAACCTTATTAAAGGTAAAAACCCAGTGGGAATTAGCACCCACAAATGATGTACTGAGAGTATAGTATCCCAGTTGAAATATTTATCCTTATTAAGAGCTCATTACAACATTACAGTACACAGTCCTTGTTAAAGGACATAACCTGTTAGGATTCAAGAGTAATAGTGGGCTCAATTCCCAGGTACACTGCCCAAAGAAGGTTAAAGCCACCCTCAAGGATTTACAATCCCAACAAGTGTATATATGAAATATACAATAAAGTGAACTATCAGATAGAAACTATCTTTGCTTGGTGAGTTCCAATGAAGTACTATAATAAAAAAACTCTGCTCTACATCCAACAGCCAATCAAGCTTCACAACTCTCACACATCTATGTCTTTTCAATTACCTTCTCATCATTCATCCATCTGTTCAAAATAAAATATCTCTCATATATACCCTATTACACTAATTGATTAGGTCAGCCAATCAATATTTCCTAATATACAAATAATTATTTAACCCCTTTCTAAGATACACATGGTACCTAAAACAAGTAAACATCAATTACAATACATCATATATAATCCAAGATCTACAATCCACAATGCACACTACATCTCTGAAGTCGGCCCCAATTAGGTCTCCTCCAGAATATACGCCATAGCTGACGTCACCAATAATCACACGACTTGTGATCAATATCAAACATTCCTAAATATGCATTTTGTCATCTCTTAAGCTCGCATAACCTGAATCATAATTGTGTTAGTAATAACTGAGAGGGGGAGTGAATTAGTGGCCTCAAAAATTTATCCTTCAAACTTAACCACCAATCTATAAACCTCAGATTATTATGTCCCTACAAGATGCATGCCATGAAATACTACTAATGATTAATTGTCTGTCGGTTTTCTCTGGCAATCCTTATTCTTTCTTGATTACCGATAAGCAGTATAACTATTTACCGAAACTCAGTAAATAAGCAGAGTATACCGATCAATCCAGAGTTAGCTATGTAAGATACAAAACAGTAAAGAAATGAATCATACACACATAACACATGACTTTTTAACGTGAAAACCCTATTGAGGGAAAAACCACTGGGATCGGTACCCCAAATTTTCACTCTTCTAAAGTGAGCCCTGTTAGGAGCCAACCCTATTAAAGGTTACAAACACACTATTAAGTGCGACCTTGTTAGAGGATTTTATACATATAGGTTGTCACTTAGTATCGAGCATTTATTGCTACCATCCTTGAATCAGCCTCCTTCTTAGACTGTCAATAGGTATCAGGGAAGTACAATGCTACTTTCATGAATCAACCTTTTTGGCATTCCTTGAGATGTACCTCAATATATAGAAGACTGTTAAGTCCTGCTCGGTTAAGAAACTTGATGCTTCAATGGTTAAACTGAAACACTATGACCTATTCATATTGCAACTTTGAATTACAAATTTTCATATCTATTTAAGTACATTACCTCTTTGACCAATGTATCAATTAATCCTTTTGCTCCATACTTTCTACTCTATGATGTTGTGCTCACTATTTTTCGGTGTCTGCAGAATTCTTTAGCTCTTCGTTCAGCTTGTTTGATCAAGACTACATGAAGTTGTTCTTCATCAGTTTCTCTTCAGCACCCTCTTTTTATTCACTCCCCTTAATCACATTCGTAAATGAATTAAGCTTGTCTCTTATATAGACATAATATTTATTTTTTCTTGATTCTTGATTCTTGATTCTTGGCATGAAAAATAATCAAGCCAATTAGATTTAAAGCATAACTCTTGATTTATCTCGTAGATATTTTCTTGCCAACTGTACAAATCATCTTTAAATCAATCACTTATCTATGTTTGAATAAAACAAAGTAGACAACTAGTTAAGTCTATTTTTAGCTCTGTCAGCTAGATATTTTTTCATTTTTTGAACTCTCTGTTCTGTCGGTCACCATTGCAGTTAGTTGTAGGTGACAACTGACAGTTCCGTCGGTGAGACTCCAGTTAGCTTCATGATCTCTGTCTATCGAGCATCATTGGAATTTTACTCGTCGTGCAACATTTTCTTTAGCTCGTTGGGAAACCTTCTGAATTTTCTCGTCGGGCATCGTGTGGTTTTGCTTCATCGGGAAACACTATACTTCTGATCGTCGGGTATCACTGTGAGTGTTCTTCTTTTCTCTGTCTGTTGGTGTGCACTCCATCGGTGTTGTTTTTCACTTAGTGAATACTTGACTTTTATGCATTGCTAAAAGCATAAATTTCATTTTTCTGAAGTCTTTGGCATTATGTACATGACCGTATAGATGATATCAAGTTGACATCAATGACAATATAATACATTAACTTATTTAATGCCTTGCATTATCGTCAACTTAACATTATCAAACATTCAATCAGTTACATGTCATCAATCTCTCCCTTTGGCATTGATGGCAACATACTATATTATCACACTATACTATTTCTAATACAATATGAAATACAACAGTTGAGATTCATCAAACTACCAATCTTTTTGTTCTGATAACCGATAAATGTCTGACCAACAGTAAGCTCTATTTTAGCTTAGATTTGATTCTTGCAGTTCACTGTCTTCTGATGTGTTGTTTTCTCTCCTTGTGTCAATTTCTCTCCCTTGACTGTTCTTCTCTTTTGATGTATTTTTCTCTTGTTAGTAACTCTCCCTTTGTATAATATTTCCATACAATTTCTCTCCCTAAGGATATAATCTCTCCCTATTGGAGTAATGTGATAGTGGATAATCTCTTTCCCTTTCCAGAAAGATCTGATACTATGGATAATTTCTCTCCCTTTGACAACAATGCCAAACAAATATTTTACAAATATCTGACATTCATGTCAAACACTCATTTCTATGGTTCTTGGTGAAGATATATACCTATTTGTATATAGATGTAACTTTGAAGTTCATCTCTTTGCTTACATCAACATTAATGATATTCTGATAATATGTTAGGCTAATGTAGCCTTCATTCATTTTACTGACTGGTAGACAAGGGTTTGACCCATAGTCTACTCTCAAGTACTCAAATGTATCCTTGGGCAGTGGCTTGGTGAAGATATCAACTAATTGTTCTTTGGATTGCACATACTCAAGTGTCACTTCCTTTGCTTGAACTTGTTCTCTCAAATAATGATACTTGATAGAAATGTGTTTAGTCTTAGCATGCATGACTGGATTCTTGCAAATTTTTATTGCACTGGTGTTATCACAATAGATAATTACTGGTTCTAAGATATTCATATGCATACCTTCCAATAACTGTTTGATCCATGCAATATTTGAGCAATTTTTAGCAGCAACAACATACTCTACTTCTGCAGTAGACTGACAGATGCATCCTTGCTTCTTGCTAATCCATGTGACAAGTTTGTCACCCATAAAGAATGCTCCTCCAATTGTGCTCTTCCGGTCATCAAGATTTCTAGCCCAATCAGTTTCGATAAACACCTTAAGTTCAAATTTGTCTTCTCTTCTATACCATAAGCCATATTCCTTGGTATTCTTCAGATATCTTAAAATTATTTTCACAGCAGTCATATGTGATTCCCTAGGGTTAGCAGAAAATCTTGCAAATATTCCTACTGCATGTGCAATATCTGGTCTAGTGTGTACAACATACATGAGTTTTCCAATCATTGATCTGTACAAAGTCTGATTTACCTTTGTTGTCTTGTCCTCCTTCATCAACTTATTTCTAGTAGCCATCGGTGTTCCAACTGGTTTGGAATCTTCCATCTTGAATATTTTCAGGACCTCTTTAATGTATTTGGACTGTGTAATGAAAATACCTTCACATTGTTGCATGATCTGTAGACCGAGAAAGAACTTGATCTCTCCAAATATAGACATCTCAAACCCTTTTCTTATCTCATTAGCAAATATTTTCATAGCATATCATTGCCTCCAAATATGATGTCATCAACAAATATTTCAACAATCAAAGTGTTAGCATCAGTATCTTCCTTCAAATAAAGATTAATGTTTTCACTAGTTCTTACAAATCCAATACTTATAAGATAGGATTGAAGTCGTTCATACCAGGATCTAGGAGCTTGTTTTAATCCATACAAGGCTTTATGAAGTCTACATACCATGTTTCTCTTGTCAGGGTCTACAAACCCTTCTGGTTTCTCAATTTATACCTCTTCTTCAAGTATTCCATTTAGGAATGCAGACTTGACATCCATTTGATATACCTTGAATCCTTTATAAGCAACATAAGCAAGTAGTATTCTTACACCTTCTAACCTAGCAATAGGTGCAAAGGTCTCTCCATAGTCAATACCTTCCTCTTTTGCATACCCCTTGCATACTATTCTTGCATTGTTTCTTGTGACTTATCCATTCTCATTCAACTTATTCTTGAATATTCATTTTGTACCGATGACATTCTTGTCATTTGGTCTTGGCACAAGTGACCATGTCTTGTTCTTCTCAATCTGCTCAATCTCATCATTCATAGCACTTATACATTCTTCATTATAAAGTGTAGCATTGACATATTTTGGCTCAAACTCACAAATTAAACAACTTGAGTTTAAAGACTTACTTCTCGCTTGTACTAGCTTTCTTATCTCCTATGATCTGGATCTCTGGATGGTTCCTTCTTACATATCTAGAAAGAACTAGTTCAACTCTTTGTCTATCATCTTGATCATCATTTTGTCCTTCATTCTCTTCTTCATCACCTTGCACATTATTTTGATCAATATCCTAACCATCGATATTTGTAGCCTAACCATCAATTGCAACATTCTGTTGTTCTAGAATTAAGTACTGTTACTCAGGAAGAGTGTTGGGTTCTTCATAGTATACAAAATTGTTGTAGTCCTCTAGTTCTTTTGTGCTTTCCAGCTCATTCTTTTATGCAAATTCATCTATCTTTACATTTGCACTTTCAACAATTTTGTTAGAAGCCTTGATAAGACATTTATAAGCCTTGCTCTTGGTGGAATACCCTAGAAAGATACCTTCATCACTCTTGGCATCAATATTTCCATTTCTATCATCCTTTAAGACAGAACATTGACTACCAAAGATTTTGAAGTAACTTACATTGGGTGTTTTACCATACCATAGCTCATAGGGTGTCTTCTTTGTGTCCTTCTTCTATTGTACTATGTTTAATGTGTAGACAACAGTACTAACAACTTCCCTCCAGAAGATTTGGGTGATGCCTTTTTCTATCATCAGTGTTCTGGAACAATCAACTATGGATATGTTCCTTCTCTCAGCAATCCCATTTTGTTGTGGTGTTCTTGGTGCAGAAACCTATCTTTTTATACCATGCTCATTACAGAAATTAGTGAATTCATCTGATATAAACTCTCCTCCTCTATCTGATCTCAAATATTTCATATCCTTACCACTTTGTTTCTCTACAATAGCCTTATACCATTTAAACATCTTGAATGCTTTAGATTTATCTTTTAAAAACATAAATGTCATCATTCTAGAGTAATCATCAACAAAGAGAATAAAATATCTATCTCCATAATAGCTCTTTGTCCTCATTGGTCCACATAGATCAGTATGGACTAATTCTAGAATATCATCAGATGTATGGGTTTTACTTTTGAAACTAGACTTTATCATCTTACCTTTTTGACAATTCTTGCACATGATGTTGTCGAGCTTTGACATCGTCGGTAAGCCTCTTACATTTCTCTTTCTGCTTATTTTCATCATGTTGTCAAAATTCACATGACACATTCTTTTGTGCCACAACCATATGTCTTCGTTTCTAGCCATTAAGCAAATGGTGTTAGTATCATTCAGATAGAATAAGTTACCTTTAGTCTGTTCACCAGTACCAATCAGTCTTCTTGATTCATTGAAGATCTTTGCCTTCTTATTCTCAAATGCTACTCTATGACCTAAATTATTCAGCTGAGAAACACTCAACAGATTATAATTTAATCTTTTTACCCAATAAGAATTTTCACATTTAATCAGGTTATTCAACATTATAGTTCTTTTACCTTCAACTGGACAAGGTGTATCATTACCCATTCTTACTGTACCACCATTATAATACTCAAAAGTGTTA
The DNA here is from genome assembly GCA_018584345.1 of Thuja plicata. NCBI lineage: Eukaryota > Viridiplantae > Streptophyta > Pinopsida > Cupressales > Cupressaceae > Thuja > Thuja plicata. The sequence goes on from MU227748.1 coordinate 96,353, forward strand.
AAATTTTCTTTGTCACCGGTCATGTGATGAGTGCAGCCACTATCTATAATCCATATGTCATTCTTTCTAACCTTAGATATGAGTCCAGATTCTACATACCTTTCATCTTCATCTGAATCATCTTTCACAACCACAAACAACATCTCGATGTCTTCATCAGGTTTGGTGTCAGTATCTTCATCTTGCAAGTGTTGAGATTGATGAACATCAATCTACCCAAGAAACACCTGCATGCAAAGTTGTTACAGAGAATGAAGACAGAAGATAGAAGAAACAGAAGCTATGGCGGCAGATAGGCCAGAGATTGAAAAAGCATGTTGCAAGAAATGATATTCTATTAACAACAATAATGAAATTACAATCTCGGTACGAATTACAAAGCGGACAATCCTTATAAAGGATGTCGAAACCCTAAAAAGGGAAACTAACAAAAATAGAAACTACCTAAGGTTAGCTTAAGAAAACTAGAGTGAATAGGGAAGTTACTAATTAGATCATAATGATTTAAATTAGTAACCCTGATAGACTATTACTCTAACACCCCCCCTTAAGATAAGCTTAGGGAGAAGCCAAACCTAGGAAACTACTGCAGAAAGCAGGAAAGAAGGGTCCCGGCAACAAGGCCTGATCAGGTACCCAAAACATAAAGCAAAAGATGTCCCAGAGAAAGGAACAAGAATAGAGCAAGAAGCTCCTCCGAAGCATGTCTAAAAACTCTGTCAGAAGATACTGCTGGAACCCCCACTGAAGTGCATGATCAGGTAGAGAAGACATGTGTCTGAAGAGCTAATCAATCGAAGAGGTGACCTCCAAAAGTAGGAATGAATGAGTGTCTATATAGTAGATGATCCATCTCACCG
>MU227748.1:99052-149568 GCA_018584345.1 Thuja plicata
GAAACTAACAGAAATAGAAACTACCTAAGGTTAGCTTAAGCAAACTAGAGTGAATAGGGAAGTTACTAATTAGATCATAATGATTTAAATTAGTAACCCCGATAGACTATTACTCTAACAGCAAGCAGCTAGGTAGCTAGCTTTCTTTCCCTTTTCCTTGTACTCTTGGGTATCTCTTTTTTCTGATTGTCGGTAACTTCTGTAATCCTTGTTATCACCTCTGTGAGATTTCTTCTCAAAAGATCTATCATTAACTCTGTCATCTTTTCTTCTGTTAGGACATCTTGCAGCAAAGTGTCCAATCTGTTGGTACCCTAAATTTTGAGAATTTAGAAGTCCCAATAGTTATCAAGAAGAAAGTTTCTCCATACTAAAAAAATCAAAGGAAGGAAGCTTTATGACACAAATAAATAGAACTAACTAATCAAAGCCTTCAGAAAATGCTGGAATTTAAACCTGCTACAAAGATGATGCCGACAGAGGCTGAAGATGATCAAATTTTAAAAATATAAAAATGACCCAGTTCGGGAATCAAATTTCCTATCTCCAACAAAAATATTAGGTTTTCATGAGGTGTTTTGGATTTTCGGCCAAAGTCAAATCTGAAAGTTAGGTAGTTATTTTTTAGTTAGTTTATTATTTTTTCAAAATAATTTATAATAAGACCGGTTATGTCTTTTCACCCTAAAGAGGTGTGAAAGCCACTCAAACACATTTATATACATAATGTCAAGAGAGAAGACAAGACTACATATTTTATTAGGATAGAATTTGATCACAACTACAACATGGACTCTGATGTACTATTTTTTCAACATTAATAAAGATAAGTGCTCTTCTTTTTATTTGTGGTTATAAGTTATATATTTTCAATTAGTCTTTCGGATATTTTATTTTATAGAGTGTTTCATTGTGTTAAATTCCCTGAGTATCATAATTCAAAATTTATATATATATATATAGTTTAAATATCAATTGAAATATCTGCGTATCTTCTCTTGTTTTTATCGGTCTCTTAATTTGAGTTAAATTTGATAAGATTAGCTATATAGATTGATTTGAATTATAAGTCAAGTGGAATCCTGTGAAGTGATAGTCTCGCTTTATTAAAAGCAAGTTTTTAAAACTATCTCTGATTGTACGTAGGATTGAGAATTTTCTGACTCTATAGCCCAAGTATTTAGAAGGCACTAATCTAATCATTATTTGGAAATTGTCATTTGGTTCATACTTTGTAGTTTATAGATTATTTAATCATTATTTCAAAAGCATTACTTTTCAGTCCTTAGTATAATCGATTTTAGTCAAGCTTTATAGAGTAGAGATTATCAGGAGATTTGTTGCTTTCCTCCAAGGATCATTCACCACCTTTGGAGGAACTTTATTTTGTGTACGCAGTGGTGCGGCATAGTGAATTTGATTGTTCAAGTCTAATTTAGGCCTACCAGCCTTGGCTTGATTAAGCCAAAATTGCAGAGTTATCAAGTGGTGCATCACCATTATACCTGTCAGTTGGCCAAAAGTGAATCCATCATTTTTGGGCACCAAAAAATTGGTGACTCTGCTGGGGATGTTGTCCATGAAAGATAATTTTGAAGATTACCTAGAAGCTATGGTGATATAATTAAGACTCTACTAGAGATAAGAACTCAAAAGACAGTAAGCTTTTTCCTTCTGGAAATAATGTGGTGACTCTATTTAACAAAACATTTTAGTCAGTGACTCTACTGAGGGATAAGACCTAGAAGGAGACAAGTAAAGTTTTCCTCTTTAAAGAGGTGGCGACTCTATTGAAAAGAACCTAATGTATAAAGAAAGAAGTTACTACAAATTTAGATATTTAGTATGTACCAGAATACATATATACATAAAGTATCAAACTTTTGTGACCCAAGACCAAAATTTATTATTGAAGTATATAGACCATTGAGTTTTGATAACATCCCTGGTGGTTAGAAATATTTTCCTCTTAAACTAAAAAAATATGTTCCAAAATTTTGTGGGGATGGATCAGAATCACCAATAGAGCATTTGCAGGCATTTTATAAATTTTTTTTAGATTGTCATATCTATGCAGAAGATGTGATTATGAAACTATTTGTAAGATCGTTGACAGATCATGCAGGTTTGCATTTTAGTATGACACCTGAACAAAGTATCTCATCATGGAGAGAGTTTGAGAAATGGTTTCTTGACACATTTCATGATGCAAGTGAAGATAACATGCATTATGAATAGGACAAGATTCAGGATCACAGTATGGAAGAGGACTCTTACATGTCTCCTTTAGATGCATTTTTTAGCTTGAAGAGATTTGAAGGGGAGTCTTCTGCACATTTTCTTATAAGAATGGTGAACACTCTTCGAGAAATTACTTCAAACATTATGCCTTCACAAAAAGAAATCATGAGATAGGTCAAAAAAGTGGAAATCACATTAGATGATCCTTTTGTAAAGCTCCTTGTGCATATATTAGAAGAAGATGATAAAGACATAAAATGGGAGGCTTATGCTCAGATTGAACAAGGCCTTGTTCTTGAAGATTATCTTGGTGAGGAAGATGAGTGCACTAGTCATACAGAAGATAAATAAGCATCCATTCCTGAGAAACATAATAATTCTTGTGATGACATGGAGGAGAAAAATTTGGATCAGATTGAAGAATAATTTGTATGTAGTGAGATTTGCATGGAAATAAGTATCAATGACTATGATGGTGAAGACAAAGATCTTCTCAGTACAGAAGAAATCTCATATTTACTAGACATGGAATATCAAAAATATGTTGAGAAGAGTGGTCAAATTTTTTTCTCAATGCACCATGATAAGCAAGTTGATGGATCAGTACATACTCAGGGGGTACTAGATGAAGAAGATGAAAAATTTCAGGAATCAAATAACAGAGATGAAATAGAACATCATACAACATATGAACATGAAGAAGTTTCAGATGTAAGCTCTCATGGAGATATGCTCGAGTTCTCTATATCCTCGAATCCATTATTTGAAGAATATTTTATATGCAATCAAGTTCATCAACATCATGATAAAGACAGTGGGCCTAGTGATCATTCTGAAGATGATGAAACTCAAAATATGTATGGGGAAGTGTATTAAAAAAGTAAGACATGCATTATCTCATCCTATGAGCAGAAGTTATATCAAAGTTGTGAAGATGAGATGGAATCAAACAGGCATAATGAGGAGAATGTGTTGAATATTAGTTCTAAAAATTATCCGAGTATCCTATCTGATCAAATTCTTGATAAGAATGAAGTTCCTAAATGTGAGTTATCTCCAAATCCTTTTTGTGAAGAGAAACAACATCTTGAGTATAGAGAAGATTATGTACATAAAGGCATCCACACAAAAGAGATTAATCTAGTTACTTTTAGGGTTGATAAAATGCATGGGGATCTTCTATTTAGCAAGGACTATGGTGCACCTGCTGAATTTTCTAAGGGTAAACAAAAGTCAAAGCGCATTAATAAAGAAATGAATATTATCCATGAGAATGGTGGCATCGTATTAGAGAGATCCAAAGTATTACATGATCAAAATTATGTGTTCGATAGAGGAAAGAAGCAGTGTTCATTTTTTGGGAACCTGGGGCCATCCAATTTCACTTTGCATCAGATTAAGTGTGGATACTTGGTCTTCTTCTCCAGAGATGGCTGGAATCTCGCTATGCTCACAGGGAGCATACGTCCCTAGAAAGAGCCATTGTTGGTACCCTAAATTTTGAGAATTTAGAATTCCCAATAGTTATCAAGAAGAAAGTTTCTCCATACTAAAAAAATCAAAGGAAGGAAGCTTTATGACACAATTAAATAAAACTAACTAATCAAGGCCTTCAGAAAATGCTAGAATTTAATCCTGCTACAAAGATGACGCCGACAGAGGTTGAAGACGGTCAAATTTTAAAAATATAAAAACGACCCAGTTTGGGAAATCAAATTTCCTATCTCCAGCATAAATATTAGGTTTTCATGAGGTGTTTTGAATTTTTGGCCAAATCCAAATATGAAAGTTAGGTAGTTATTTTTTAGTTAGTTTATTTTTTTTCAAAATAATTTACAATAAGGGTTATGTCTTTTCACCCTAAAGAGGTGTGAAAGCCACTCAAACACATATATATACATAATGTCAAGAGACAAGACAAGACTACATATTTTAATAGGATAGAATTTGATCACAACTACAACATGGACTCTGATGTACTATTTTTTCAACATTAATAAAGATAAGTGCTCTTCTTTTTATTTGTGGTTATAAGTTATATATTTTCAATTAGTCTTTTGGATATTCTATTTTATAGAGTGTTTCATTGTGTTAAATTCCCTAAGTATCATAATTCAAAATTAATATATAGTTTAAATATCAATTGAAAGATCTGCGTATCTTCTCTTGTTTTTATCGGTCTCTTAATTTGAGTTAAATTCTATAAGATTAGCTATATAGATTGATTTGAATGATAAGTCAAGTGGAAGCCTATGAATTGATAGTCTCGCTTTATTAAAAGCAATTTTTTAAAACTGTCTCTGATTTTACGTAGGATTGAAAATTTTCTAACTCTATAGCCCAAGTATTTAGAAGGCACTGATCTAATCATTATTTGGAAATTATCATTTGGTTCATAATTTGTAGTTTGTAGATTATTTAATCATTATTTCAAAGTAATTACTTTTCAGTCCTTAGTATAATCCATTTTAGTCAAGCTTTATAGAGTAGAGATTATCAAGAGATTTGTTGCTTTCCTCCAAGGATCATTTACCACCTTTGGAGGAACTTTGTTTTATGTACGCAGTGGTGCGACATAGTGAATTTGATTGTTCAGGTCTAATTTAGGCCTACCATCCTTGGCTTTATTAAGCCAAAATTGTAGAGTTATCAAGTGGTGCATCACCATTATACCTGTCAGTTGGCCAAAAGTGAATCCATCATTTTTGGGCACCAACACAATCTCTTTACAATTAAAGCATACAAGTGGTAACTTGCCTTTGTATTTACCTTTGCCTCTCTGCATTCTTCTAGCCATAATTGCTTCTATTTCATATAGATCTTCTTATTCACTTTCACTTTCACTATCTCTTCTAGATGTGTGTCTATGACCTTATTTGCTTATTCTCATAGAAGATTTAAATGCAAACTCTAAGTTTGGTAAGACACTATTATCAAAGATATTCATCTCAAATGAAATTAGTCTACTAATTAAACTATCAAGAGTAACTGTATTTTTTGCTACTGCTCTCATTTATTGAATGGCAGAAACTCTAATAGCATATACAAGCAGTAAGGTTCTTAACATTTTACTTACCATTGTCTCCTCTTCAAGTGTACCTCCAAATCCTCGTATAGCATTGACTACTTCTTTGATTCTTGTGTTGTACCGTGTGATGTTTTCTCCTTCTTTCATTATGAGATCATCAAAATTTCCTCTAAGGCTTTTTGCCTTAGCTCTCAGAACATTTGTATCACCTCCATGTACAAGCTTCATTTTGTCCCACATCTTCTTTACAGTTTTGCAATCTTTGACATCTTCAAATTCAACATCAGAGAGTGGGGAAGAAAGATCTATGACCATGCAGTTGTGCTCATGCTTCTCTCTCAATTGATCTACTGTCAATACTCTGATGGGAAACACATATTCATTATCTAGGAATTAAGTAACATCATTACCAATACCTGATAAGTGGAGTCTTATCCTGCTTTTCCATGAAGAAAAGTTGTCTTTGTTCAACTTGGGAAATTCTCGTCTGTTCATCTTGTGATCTTGAATTAGGTCTTGAAACCTTCTTTTCTAAGCACACAAGCTCTGATACCAATTGTTAGTAATAACTGAGAGGGGGGTGAATCAGTGGCCTCAAAAAGTTATCCTTCAAACTTAACCACCAATCTATAAACCTCAGATTATTATGTCCCTGCAAGATGCATGCCATGAAATACTACTAATGATTAACTGTCTGTCATTTTTATCTATCAATCCTTATTATTTCTTGATTACCGATAAGCAATATAACTATTTACCGAAACTCAGTAAATAAGCAGAGTATACCGATCAATCCAGAGTTAGCTATCTAAGGTACAAAATAGTAAAAAAATGAATCATACACACATAACACATGGATTTTTAATGTAGAAACCCTATTAAGGGAAAAACCACTAGGACCGGTACCCAAAATTTGCACTCTTCTAAAGTGAGCCCTGTTAGGAGCCAACCCTGTTAAAGGTTACAAACACACTGTTAAGTGAGACCTTGTTAGAGGATTTTATACATACAGGTTGTCACTTAGTATCGGGCATCTATTTCTACCATCCTTGAATCAGACTCCTTCTCAGACTATCAATAGGTATCGGGCAAGTCCAATGCTACTTTCATGAGTCAACCTTTTTGGCACTCCTTGAGATGTACCTCAATATATAGAAGACTGTTAAGTCTTGCTTGGTTAAGAGACTTGATCTTCAATGGTTAAACTAAAACACTATGACCTGTTCATATTGTAACTTTGAATTGGATATTTTCAAATCTATTTAAGTACATTACCTCTCTTACCAATGTATCAATTAATCCTTGTGCTCCATACTTTCTGCTCTGTGATGTTGTGCTCACTGTTTGTCGGTATCAGCAGGATTTTTTAGCTCTTCCTTCAGCTTGTTTGATCAGGACTACATGAAGTTTTTCTTCATCAGTTTCTCTTCAGCATCCTCTTTTTATTCACTCCCCTTAATCCCATTCATAAATGAATTAAGCTTGTCTCTTATATAGACATAATATTCATTATTTCTTGATTCTTGATTCTTGGCGTGAAAAATAATCCAGCCAATTAGATTTAAAGCATAACTCCTAATTTTTCTCGTAGATATCTTCTTGCCAACTATACAAATCATCTTTAAATCAATCACTTATCTCTGGTCAAATAAAACAAAGTAGACAACCAGTTAAGTCTATTTTTAGCTCTTCCAGCTAGATATTTTGTCATTTTCTGAACTATTTGTTCCGTCAGTCAATATTGCAGTTAGTTATCGGTGACAACTGACAGTTCTGTTGGTGAGACTCCAGTTAGCTTCATGATCTCCATTCGTCGAGCATCATTGGAATTTTACTCGTCGGGAAACACTGTCTTTAGCTCATCGGGCAACTTTCTGACTTTGATCGTCGGGCATCCTGTGGTTTTGCTTCGTCAGGAAACACTATACTTCTGATCGTCGGGTATCACTATGAATGTTCTTGTTTGCTTTGTCTATTGGTGTGCACTCCGTTGGTGTTGTTTGTCACTTAGTGAATACTTGACTTTTATGCATTACTGAAAGCATAACCTTTTTTTCTGAAGTCTTTGGCATTATATACATGACCATACAGATGATATCAAGTTGACATCAATGATAATATAATACATTAACTTATTTAATGCCTTGCATTATCTTCAACTTAACATTATCAAACATTCAATCAGTTACATGTCATCACATTGCCTGTAATATATCCCCAAAACAAAGAGACTCGCTCTATCAAGCATCACTGTCACAGTCTAGAAACCAGTCTTCACTAGCTAAAACATTCGTAACAACTCCAATATGAAATATTAATCCAAGAAACCTTAGAAATAAAATCATCACACATCCTTCTTCATATCATCATCTTCGCTCATTCTAACTCAACTATACAATATCTATACACTTATGTCAGTCATCATACAATAGTAATAACCAATATGTTCTCTCCACGGAAACATATGTTGACATTAGTGACAAAACATGAATTCCAATAGCATCAGTAGTACCCAATACTAATATCAACCAACAATCTCCCCGTTTGGCATTGATGGAAACATATGGGAAAATCCATCAAGCCATAAGTACTCTCTCTCAATACAATCTTCTCAATATCCTCAACACAATTCTCCCTAAAGAAGTATGGATTTTCACATAGAATCTCTCCCCCTTTGAAAAAAATGGAAAAGGGTGCCATAACTCTTCCTTAATCTTCTGTAAGGTGTAGCTTTTTCAAATCTTCATGTCTAGCATCCAGGTGCAAAAACACCCAAATGTGCTCTATAGTGTTCCTACGATCACTCCCCCTAAGGAGTAGATCCAAATATCAAGTCCATAAAATGATATAGCTCCGAAAGCCACTAGACTCATGCATGTTTGCATCAATTAATTATCACATGGAGGGGCTCTCACCCCAAGCATGCTTCTGAGATACTCAAAAGAATCTTTTGGATAAGGTTTTGTAAATATATATGCTATATGTTCCTTTGTACTAACATACTCCAGTATAATCTCTTTCTCTGGTACCTTGTCTCTCAAGAAATGATACTTAATAGAAATATGTTTAGTCTTTGAATGCATTACATGATTCTTTGATATATTTATTGTGCTAGTATTATCACAATGGATAACCACTGGCTCTTCAAAAATTATTCCAATGTCCTTCAGGATTTGTTTCATCAAAACAACTTGTGTACAATTTATAGCAACAACAACATACTCAGATTCAACAGTAGACTAAGCAATACAGTCCTACTTCTTACTTAACCATGAAACCAACCCTTTTCCAAGAAAAAATGCTCCACCACTTGTACTATTTCTATCATCCACACAACCTGCCCAATCAGCATAAGTATAAGCATGTAAAATAAAGTCATCTAATTTTTCATACCATAATCCATACTCTATTGTTCCTTTCAAGTATCTAAAAATTATTTTCATAGTAGCGAGGTGTGTCTCTTTAGGATCTTCTTGATATCTTGCCACAATTTCAACTGCATTAGAAATATCTGGTCTGGTGTGAGTTAGATATTGTAGACCTCCAAATCATTGATTTGTACTTTGTCTAAAAAATACTCTGAGTTTCATCATTACTAGTAAGTTTATAACCAGTCACCATGGGTGTCCCAATAGGTTTACAATCTTCCATTGCAAACTTCTTCAACATTTCCTTAAGGTACTTGGTCTGGGATATAAAAATACCATTCTTATTTTGATTAATTTGCAAATCAATAAAAAATTTCATCTCACCAATCATTGGTATTTCAAATTTATTCCCCTTTTCTTTAGAGAACTTTTTACTCATTTTATCATTGCCTCCAAAAATGATTTCATCAAAAAAAACTTCTATGATTAGGATTCCATCTTCACCAGTTCTTAGATATAAATTACTGTCTGCATTACCTTTTCTGAAACCAAGACAAAGTAGATACATGTCTAGTATTGCATACCATGCTCTCGGTGCTTGTTTCATTCCATACAATGCTTTCTTCAACTTACAAACCATATCTTCATCTTTTGTCAAAGGAAATCCATCAGGTTTCTCTATGTATACTTCTTCTTCCAAATCTCCATTCAAGAATGCAAATTTCACTGCATCCATTTGATATACTTTAAAGTCTTTATGTGCAACATAAGAAAGAAATAATCTCACAGATTCCAACCTAGCAACATGAGCAAATGTTTCTTCAAATTCTATGCCTTCTTGTTGCGAGTAGCCTTTATAAACCACTCTATTCTTATTTCTTACCAGTGTTCCTTCCTAATCCATTTTGTTTCTGAAAACCCATTTAGTTCCTATCACATTTTTGTATTTAGATCTTGGAACCAATTTCCAAGTGTTGTTTTTCTTTATCTATTCTAGTTCTTCCTGCATAGCTTTAGTCCAAGATTCATTTCTACATGCTTCATCAATAGTTTTTAGCTCAACTTGACAAATCAAACTAATTCCATCTCTTACTTTTGATCTTCTCATCATTCCTTTACTTGCATTACCAATGATTTGATTTTCACGATGGCTCTGCTTAACATACCTTGGAGTCTTAGGAGTTTTATTAAGCTCAATTGACTCAACTTCAATCTCATCATCAATCTCCACAGGTTTTGCAGGATCAGCAATGACCTATTTTATCTCTGCAATCTAAACATAGTCATACATTCTTTCCTGAATCTAAAAAATTTAATCTATCCTCACATTAGCGCTTTCAATCAACTTCTTTAATCTCAGATTGAAACATTTATAGGCTTTTCTCTTAGTATAATAACCATAGAAGATACTTTCATCACTTTTAGCATCAAACTTCCCTATCTCATCATCTCTTTTGATATAGCATTTACTTCAAAATATTCTAAAATATTTTACAGTAGGGGTATGATCAAACCATAATTCATAAGGATTCTTACTTCTACCTTCTCTGATCTAAATTATGTTCAAGGTGTACACAATAGTACCAACAACTTCTCTCTAATGAAAATGTGATACATTTCCTTCCAGCAACATAGTTATGGTAGCATCTAATATTGTTATGTTTCTTCACTATGCTATCCCATTTTGTTTTTGTGCCCTAGGAGCAGATGTCTGTTTGAATATTCCATGCTCTTTGAAGTAGGTATTAAATAAATATGAAGTAAACTCACCACTTCTATCTGATCTCAAACATTTTATCTTCAAACCTGATTCATTCTCAACTTTTGCTTTGAATATCTTGAATTTGTCAAATGCCTCAGATTTCTCTCTTAAATATGTAACCCACATCATTCTAGAAAAGTTATCAACAAAAAGTATAAATTACCTTTCACCATAATAAGATCTTGTTCTTGTAGAACCACACAGATCTGTATGTACCAGATCCAACTTCCCTTTTGTTGAATAAGATTTTCTTTTAAAACTGATTCTAGTTTGCTTCCCCATAACACACTCTCTACACATAGTGTTAGATGGTTTTACAATATTAGGTAGATCTCTTACTGCATTAGTCATACTTTTCTTCACAATATTATCAAAGTTAACATGCCATTTTTTTTTGGCTTGTACTCTAAACATTCAGTGCAAGAAAATGATTTTAATTTTAAATAATAATAAAAATTTACAAAGCGCTAGCGGGAGCGCACTTTTAACTACATTAAATTTTACCAAGCCTAAGGCTTGGATTTGCCTTGGAGATCCAACCCAAAGGCTTGGAGGATTGAAACAAGTTTGTGACGTGTTTTATAGCAAACCTTCAAAAAAATAACTTTTTTTCTTGTGTGCTCCCTGTCAGGTTTGCACGTGGTTTAATAACGATAAAATCAGACAGCATGATATTGTAGATCCTGTTAGCTATCTAATACATTTTGAACACTACACATTGAACATTATAAAGAAATATGAATCTTCATAACAATATGATAAATAAAATTGATATAAAAGATCAAACTTTTTTTATTGTTTGAGAGCACAAGAGTAAAAATTGTTTCAACGATGAGATTTTTGAATGTCGTACCATGATGCCAAATGAGAGGCTAGTGATTACTGAGTTCTTGATGGAAACAACGACTAATTCAAGGTCGCCAATATGATCGGCGAACTTCTGCGTAGTGGTTCTAAGTGAGTACTGATAGATGGACGTGAAAATTGTGGGGTCTGCCAAGTACCATAGCTTCTTCGATTCTTTCCAGCTTGCTTGGGCCAGCCCTCTCCATCCTTCGATGACCGGAATATCCCCTTAAAATTCTTCATCGCCATTGTTATTGTTATTATTATTTTGGATCAGAGATACCTTCACACTCTCTTCATCCATGGCCGCTTCAAATGCTCAGGGTTGCCAAATCATAGTTGAACAGGCTTCTTATAGTCAAGAGTAAAAATGAAGATAATATTAAATGGGAATCTGAACTCTACCAGCTGGTTGTCTTCAACGGTCAAACCGTGTGGAAGATTGGAATGTTAGTTAAAAATGTCATCATTGCCTACACAACTACATACGATTGTAGGGTGCAATTAATGAGCATACGACATGTGTTTTTGGAATCACATGTTGTTTGTTGCTTCTTTCTATATTATTTTCCTTTTATCTATTAAAAAATAATAATAATAGAAGTATATCTAAGTGTTTTTATCATAGCCATTTTTTTAAGGTTAGTTAGGTAGAGTTGATTTCATATAGGCTATATGCCTAAGCTTATAAGTCAACCAAATATATGTCCCAAATCCATATAAGGGTACTGGCATGCCAATGATATACCCTATCCATTTGTTTGCTAGAATTATATAATGTTGGAATTCTGTAATACTGGAATTTGCCAATTCAGGAAGTTTTAAATTTGGAAAATAGTTTGTGGAATATGGTTGGAACTATTTGGTTCACCTTAAAGATGAGTGAGAAGATTCATATTTTGCGTTTGGTTTCATAAATTTGGAATTGGAATACCATTTGAATAAGGTTGGTTTTTTTTTTGTTTTGTTTTGTTTTTGAATTTTTTGAATTTTTTTTGAATTTTTTGAATTTTTTGAATTTTTTTTTTTTTTTGAATAACGTTAATATTGTTATTTTTTATTTTTTATAATTTTTCTATACAAAATCATAAACAATTTTAAAACTCCAAAATAGTCATGTCATGACTATAAATTTGTCCAAAGTATCTATACAAAACTATAAACAACTTTCAATCTCCAAGGTTTGTGTCGATAGCCATAGAAAATGAAAAGAGCAGCCAAAGTCCTTAGGAAAGTTCCCTCTCTTTTAAGCACATTTACGCATATGGTCCCAACAAACAAGTCTGATTATAAGACAAAGAAGGCATCGTAGAAAGATAATTTCAGCTTCCACCATTGAAGCAATCTCGGGCCTAGCCACCTCTCGAGCCTTACAGAACTTGCACTCATTTCCTTCATCACGTATAGATGTAGATGGGGCATCATAGACCCATCTAAAGTATCTATATCCATTATTCCCCTACAATCCTAAATCTACAGTAGTTCTTACTATAATGATTAGTTCTTACATTATTTTTAAACATGAAATATATTTGTATTAACAACCTTTTTTCTATCTCTAGCAACACCAAAATTGACACCCAGAATTACTCTTTGTGTGCGTAGTCTTTAACAAGCACATGCCAACACCACATTGACAATTATGCATTGGCACATTGACCAAAGCCATAAACCCTATATCAATAATGCACCATCAATACTACATTTGTTACATGAATATTATAATCCTCAAATTGTGGCAATCATACTTTGCTATAAAAAATAGAATAAAATTAAGGAAATACAATTAGTTGAAACTCCACCATTTACGCTACATGATTGCAGTTCAAGATTCATATAAAATTCACACATGAAATACTGAATACTGCTACAACTTAGGCATACCAATTGATTCATGTTAGATCTGATGTAAGCCAATATCCTGTCATCAACCTTAATACTGAATATGATAATCTATATATATTTGAATATCTGATTATGATAACAAATGCATCAGTCATGTATCAATTGATATTATCAATCGAAAAAATGATAAATTTGAAGTTGCTTACATTGTAATTCTAGTAGAAGCACCCATATATAAATTATCTGGTAGTTCCTTTTAGATAAATATTTTAAAAATACTTATATTGAATGTTAATAAAAATATAATCAAATTATCATGTTTACAAATTCCAAAATATAGACTAATAGTGACCCATGTTTAAATATATTAAGAATGTGGCCCATAAATATTAATCTTACCCAACCCGCAACACACAAAAAGAAATTGTCTATCAATCCAACCTTATTTGAACCATTAAGAATACAAATGTATGTGTCTAAGAGACAGAGATAAAACATGTTTGTACTTGCAAAACTGTTTGGAAACGGTAACAAATATAACAACACATAATATCAAATAAAATTTATGCATTAACTTAGTGCAAAGATTCAGGAATAACTTAACTGCAAAAGTAATGAGATTAATAACATAAGATTGCAATTATGAGAAAAACCCAGCCAAGTATTTTGTTCTGAGTCTTGGAAAATAGAGAATGGAAGGAAAGGGTCGTAATGGAGTGAGTGAATTTCACAATGTAGCAAAAATGATTTCAAAAACTATCCAAACATATGTCAAACTATACCAACACTGATAACAATTGTTATATCATCGCTTAAAACTAAAATAGTTATATCACTATTCTGGCCATCCAAAGAAATAATAAAAGTAACTACAGTCCTCCAAATTTCATTTGAATATATTCAACTCTCTCCTCTACAATCATTCTCAAGAACCCTTTGGATCTTGTAGGTTCAACCAAAAAAGTATCATATGCTTGTAGCATTGTACCTCGACTAAGTTCAGGGATGGATTTGCAGACATCATACACATTATCCTAAACATTATCTAAATGGGCTTGACCAACTTTGATAATTTGAGGCTTAGTGAGGCCCTCATGTAGTTTTTTTATATTTTCACACATCACATCCATGGAACCATCCATGCTTGCCTTCTTCCTCTACCTTGGTAGGGGTTGGGAGAACAGACGGTTGAAACATTACAATAAGACCTTCCCAGTCCAAAATGAGTTCAAATTCAATCAAAATGAAAAAAAGTTATGGCGGCCAAAGTCTCCTCCAGTTGCACCATGTGATTCTCTTTGGGTAAGTGATAACATAAAACACGTTACTGCTTTGTTTATTTTGGTCAATAACCCACACTGGACAGAGTCTATTAGCTTTATTTTTTAGTCGGCCTTTGTATTAAAGTGGATGGGTCCTTGGCCCTCCTTAAACCTGGTTAAAGTTTGGTGTGTAGCGCAATGGAATTCTTTTTGCTTCATTAAACCCTTAACGAATGGCTTTTACCTTGTTACCTGTTCATCAAAACATGATAAGCTCTGGATCCTAGATAATGGACCTTATCTAATCAATGGTCAAGGTGTTTTTATTAAGGACTGGCATCCAAACTTTAATCCCCTTGAGGAGAAGGTTAAAGAAATTTCTCTACGGTTTAAACTTTTCAATCTTCCTCAGGAATATTGGGGAATGGATACTCTTAAAGCAATAGGGGAAAGCCTTGAGATTTTTGTCAAAACAGAGGAAGTCATTAATCACCCTAATCTTTCTATATGCCCTAGGGTTTTGGTATGGCGACAAGAATGTTACAAATGCCCAGATTTCATTGTCTTAGGCTCTGGTAATGGAGAATGGAAACAACCACTTATAGTGGAAAATGGGGAGGTTGGTGATCGTTTTAATGACATGCCCACATTAAGTAACCTGGGGAAGGAAAAAGGACTGGAAGATGATAGGCTCATTGATGCTATTTCCAGGATAATGAAGGGGGAGGGATGTAAAGATGATTTCATGAATACATAAAGGATGATGGATGGCAGCTTCTATTCTCAAGACCAAGAGCATGTCTTACACTTGTGGAATGAAAATAGAAAAAGGCCATGCACATGCTCTTTTTGGGAGAAGACGTTACTAAGGAAGGAGATGATGCAGACTGCTACTCCACTCAAGTTATTCGGGAGACCCCATTTAATGAAGCCCAAGGCAATGTAGGAGTTGTTTCTGGTCTCAGGGGTATGGTAGATGAGGTGGTGTCAGAATAGTCTATAGATAATGCTACGACTCACTTAATAGTGTGATAGGTGGTGATTCCTGAAAATACAGATTTGTGCAAAGGAGATTGTCAGGAGTGGTCCAATGAGATGGACAATGTTATCCCTAACTCCATTCAGAAAGATAAGCCTATTGGTAATGAGAATATTAGTTTGGAGGGGTTGGAAAGGGGACAAAAGCCCCTGGATGAATTCGAATATCCTTATGGGTGTGTCAGATCTCTTTTACCAAAATGAATCAGGAGTGGCAATGAGGAGGAGCCTTTGTTTAAAGATATTAAAATATCTCTGATTAGGAATCTTGACAACTCATTTGAAGCTGTCAGAGACAATGGTGGGGAGTTAGTTACTTTTGGCTCTGAATATGAATCCTAGGATGAGGAAGGAATGGTTGATGAGCTGGCATTGTCAAACTCCCCAGGTATAATGGACCAAAGAATGGTGGAACAGAATTTGTCAAGTTTATCTAAACGTAAGCTAGGGGAGAAGAATAAGAGGGCATAAATCAAAAAAGTTTCTATTGGAACTTGTGGGGGGTGCTTCGAATCAAGCAAAAATTTTGAGGTCAGGAAAAGGCTATGCCTTTTCCTAGCAGCAATGAAGATCCTCTCATGGAATGTCAGGGGCTACAATGCCCCTAACAAGATTTTCCTGATCAAGCGTTGTCTTGATCAGGTTAGACCAACTATTATATTCTTACAAGAGACAAAGATTAAAGATAGTGATTGTGGATGGTTCTTGAAAATTTTTTCTAGGTGGTGTGGGACCTTGAGTGGAGCTAAAGGTGCCTTAGGGTCTTGGTTTTTTGTGTAATCCTAATACTATTGTTGTCTGAGTAGTAGAGGAAGGGAGATTCTAGCACCATTGTGTGAGGCCTACATTAGACTATCATAGTTTTACCCTTTTATAAATGTTTTTGTTTCTCATTGATCTTTTTTCGCTCATAGTTGACTTTTGGTCAATCATGGTCAACCTTTGACCATTTGTCTCAATATTCAAACTAGGTATTCCCTGTAGTCTCTAGACCCTAGGTTTCTAGTTTCATGTTTTTTGGAGATGGTTGACTTTTTGGTCAACTAGGGTTGACTTTTTGGTCAACTATCTTGATTTGCGCACCTTATCCTTCCTACAGGCTTAGCAAGCCCTAGTATCTTCCTTTCACATATTTTGGAGCATAGTTGACTTTTGGTCAACTTTGGTTGACTTTTGGTCAAATGTCTCGATTTGTGTGTCGATCAAAGTATCTAATTTAGGGATCCCTATAGGATAGAACTTAGAGCTATCCTACTTAGTTCAACCTTTCTAGATGTTGTTTCACCTCTGCACCATTTTGTGTGCAATTGCTATACCTTTGAGGTAGCATAACCATTCCTTTTAGTGAGTTTTTTAAAAAATTTGATTGTGTGTTTTTGCCCAACTTTTGGGCATGACATTTTGGTATCAGAGCCATGTTTAGCAACATTAGGAACCTAACCCACTATGTTGTCACTAAACCTTGTCTTGAATGTGTAGGATGCCACCTGTTACTCGTTAGGCCCGTCAACAAGGATGTGGTAAAAAATGTATCCCTGTGGCACGCATGGAGGTACGACCCAAGGTAGAGAATTGCAGGAGGGATCAGAGTCCACTTCCTGAACCACCTCCCGATCCTAATGCAGCTCTATTGCTATCCTTTTAGAATTTGGTCGAGCTAATACTTGACCGCATGCCACTTGTTAATCAGGAAAGAGAGAGAAGTAGGAGCCCACCTCCTAGAACGAGAGAGAATCAGGTTGATCAGGAGGAAGGGTACAATGCAATGCCAGGGGGTATTCCTAGGGGAGGTGCACAGAGACTTGATAAAGCACCCTCCAATATCGGGAACCAGATCACAAAATTGATGAGGCTTAAATCGCGTCCTTTCATAGGAGAAGCAGATGGGGCAGGAGCAGAGGCATGGCTTTTAAGCCTGGAAAGGTGTTTTGAGTTGCGGAATTATGGCAGCAACCTTAGGGCACAGTTCACGATTCTTCTTTTTCAAGACCAAGCATCCACTTGGTGGAGGCATGAGAAGTCCAAGGGACTCATAGACATTAATACCCTTACTTGGCGAGCTTTCCTTGAGATTTTCAAAGGGCGATATGTATCTGAGTAGTTTAGGCAGCATCGCATCGATGAGTTCCATGATCTCCAGCAACGGGGACTCACAGTAGCCTAGTATGAGGGCAAGTTTCTCGATCTCTTACCCTATGGTGTATACATGGGAGACGAGAAGCTACAGGTGAACATGTTCATCAAGGGATTAAATCATGTGATTTTAGATAGGGTATGCATAGTACCTTCAGGGAACTTAAGGTTCACAGTAGACAGGGCCCTAGTAGCCGAA
Source organism: Thuja plicata (assembly GCA_018584345.1). Taxonomy (NCBI): domain Eukaryota; kingdom Viridiplantae; phylum Streptophyta; class Pinopsida; order Cupressales; family Cupressaceae; genus Thuja; species Thuja plicata. Next base: position 116,775 of record MU227748.1, read on the forward strand.
GAGATAGTCAGGGGCCCACATGATTATAGGGATAGGTCACAGAACCACAATACCTCATCCCAGGCCTCTGGATATCAAAAATCCCCATGGAAGGGGAATCAGAGGAACTTTGTAGGGACATTTAGGGCCCCACAGTAGCAGCAGCCATAGTAGTCTCAGCAAAACCAATGACACAAGCAACCACAGGTTCAATAGGGATCTAAGACCAAGCAGTGGCAGTCACAGGGTCATAGGAAAAACCAGAGACCACAGGCACCATACACCCCTCCAGCACAGACTCAACAGTCCTCTAGGGGTGGCTATAATGGTTCATCTAGGATCGTAGGGTCTTAGTATTCTAAGCCTCCTGGTATTTAGGTTCAGTCACGTGGGCCATGTTACACTTGTGGCGCCATGGGGCACTTATCTAGAGAGTGCACACAGGGTGGTAGTCAGCGTGCAATAGTTTCAGAACTGACAGTTGGGGATAGGGGAAAGTCCCACATGGTTTTTGCAGTGGTAGACAACTGCCAGGAAGAGCACCAGGCTATAGTTATTGAGGCATAAGGTAAGATTAGAGGTAGTGATGTTACTATTCTTTTTGATACAGGAGCCACTGACTCCTTTGTTTCTCCATCGGTTGTGGAGCATTGCAGGCTAGTGGAAACTAAACAAGAGGTTAGATGGGAAGTAGAGTTAGCTTTAGGAGCTAGAGTTTCTGTGACCTCAATGGTTAAGGATTGTCTAATCCAGATTGGTGGCATGACCACCATAGCTCATCTCAGAGTTAGTCCCCTTGGATCTTACGGCCTAGTTCTTGGCATGGATTGGCTAAGTTCCCACAGAGCCAAGCTAGATTGTCTTAAGAAGATGATTGAATATTTGGATTATGATGGTACTAATACAGTAATTACTGGGGTCCATAGGCCTTTATCCCTCTTTGTTATTTCTGCCATGCAGTTTAAGCGATGCATGCGGAAGGGATGCTAGTTGTATGCCATCACCATCAGTGATAGGGAAGAAGAGGCAGAGAAGGAAACTTCTCTTGATGACTTCCCCATTCTTTAAGAGTTTTTAGATGTGTTTCCCTCAGAGCTACTTGGTATGCCTCCTCGTAGGGTCGTAGACTTTCACATTTCTCTCATACCAGGAGCTGAGCCAGTTTCCATAACACCTTATAGGATGACCACTAATGAGCTTAATGAGCTCAAGATACAGTTTGAGGAACTATTAGAGAAAGGACAGATTCTTCTTAGTGTTTCTCCTTGGGGTGCACCAGCTATCTTTATGAAGAAGAAGGATGGATCACTTAGGTTGTGCATGGATTACCAACAATTGAACAAAGTTACCATCAAGAATCAACATCCACTTCCTAGGATCAATGACTTATTTGTTCAGTTGTAGGGTGCCTGATTCTTCTCAAAGATAGACCTCAAATTAGGTTACCATCAGTTGAGGATCGTGGATAGTGACATTCACAAGACCGCATTTTGCACTAGATATGGCCACTATGAATTCACTATGGTTCCATTTGGTCTTATGAATTCTCCAGCTGTGTTCATGAGCCTTATGAACAAAGTATTTCATACCTTCCTTGAAAAGTTTGTATTTGTGTTTCTCGATGACATCTTGATATATTCCAAGGATGAGAAAGAGCACGAGGAACACTCGAGGCAAGTTTTGTAGTGTATTAGAAACAACCATTTATATGGCAGCTTGTCGAAGTGTGCCTTCTTTAGATCAGAGGTCAAGTACCTAGGTCATGTTATTTCAAGTAACGAGGTCTCAATAGACCCATCAAAGATTGATGTCATGATGGATTGGATAGTGCCTACCATTGTGACCAAAGTTAGGAGTTTCATGGGTTTAGCTGGGTACTACAGACGGTTTGTTGAGGGATTCTCTTGTGTAGCACACCTCATTACTTCTCTTCAGTGAAAGGGAAATAAGTTTGAGTGGACTAAGAATTATGACAAGGCTTTTCAGGAGCTCAAGAGAGCACTTACTAGTGCACCCATTCTTGTTGTACCAGAGCCTTCAGCAGACTTTGTGGTTTGCATAGATGCTTCTTTGGATGGTTAGGGAGCAGTCCTTATGCAAGGTGAACGAGCTATAGCCTACGAGTCTAGAAAACTAAAGACTCACGAGCTCAACTACCCCACCCATGACCTTGAGCTTGGAGCAGTAATGCATGCTTTAGTTAGATGGTGACATTTTCTCTTGGGACATTGGTTCAAACTTCATTCAGACCATCAAAGTCTTCAGTACATCTTCACTCAACCAAACCTTAATGATATGCAGAGGAGATGGATGGAGTTCCTATGTGAATATGATTTTGATGTCCATTACATCAAAGGGAAAGAGAACATGGTCATAGATGCCTTGAGTAGGAGATGGCATGAGCTTTCTTCTATGACTACTGGCACAGATTTGAGAGATTGCATACTTCATCACTTGCATGAAGATGAGATGTATGCAGAATTTTGTGAGTTGATTCAATCTCAGAGGCCCCTTGAAGGGAATTTTTTAGATTATACCTTGGAATCTAATGGACTTTTGCGTCATAGAGGACATATCTATATACCTTCTTCTGGAGGATTGCATGATTTTGTGATGCTTGAGTCTCATAGGGCCCCTTATGCAGCGCATCCCGAAGTGAAGAAGATGCATGCCAACTTGAGGCAATTATATCATTGGCCCGATATGAGATTGCAAATTGAAGATTACAGAGATGGTAGCTAGTTGCCTAGACTGCCAGAGGGTGAAGGCAGAGCACCATCATCTAGGTGGTCTCCTTCAGCCTTATGAGATACCAGTGTGGAAATGGGACACCATATCTATGGATTTCATAGTAGGTCTTCCTATGTCTTTTGTCGTCATGATGCCATCATGGTGACAGTCGACAAGTTGACTAAGGTGGCTCACTTTTCACCCGTGTGTACTACCTTTACCGCACCAGTAGTGGAACAAGTGTTCTTATAGGATATAGTCAGACTTCATGGCGTACTTCATAATATCATCTTGGATAGAGATTCTCTCTTCACTTCATCCTTTTGGAGAGAACTTCAAGCCGCTTTGGGTACTAGACTCAACTTCAGTACAACTTATCATCCTGAGACAAATGGCTAGACTGAAAGGGTCAATCAGGTGTTAGAGGACATGCTTCACATGTATTTCATGGACCATCAAACCCGGTGGGAAGAATTCCTACACCTAGTGGAGTTTGCCTATAACAATGGGCATCAGACTTCCTTGGGTATGCCTCCCTACCAAGCTCTTTATGGTAGACCATGGAGGACCCCACTCAGTTGGGATAGGATCGAGGATAGAGTTTCCATTAGTCCTGAGCTAATCAGGGATATGGAGCAATAGGTGACTTTGATTAGATAGCGACTTGAGGAAGCTCAAGATAGGCATAAGAAGTATGCAGATGCGAAGAGGATTGATTGAGCCTATCTAGTTGGAGACAAAGTCTTCTTGAGAGTGTGACCACACAAGAGTCCAATCCATTTCAGAAAGGTCTCTAAGCTAGTACCTCATTTGTTGGACCTTCTGAGATTCTTGAGAGGATAGGACCAGTTTCTTACCATTTAGCATTGCCACCTAGCCTATTACGCATCCATGATGTGTTTCATTTTCAATTCTGAGGAAGAATATTTATGATGAGTCTCATGTGATAGATTGGGATGCCTTGTAGGTGGAGTTAGATAGGCAGCTAGCTTTGGAGCCAATTCGTATATTGGCTCACCAAACATTGGGTCTTCGAGGCAGAGATCTGGACCATGTTAGGGTCCAGCGAGATTGCTATGCTGAGGCTATAGCCTCTTGGCAGGACACAGCACAGATGAGATCACAGTACCCTCACCTCTTTGATGAACTCCAGGAGGAAGTTCATGCCTAGAGGGTGTGGATGTGAGGCCTACATTAGACTATCATAGTTTTACCCTTTTATAGACATTTTTGTTTCTCATTGACCCTTTTTCACGTATGGTTGACTTTTGGTCAACCATGGTCAACCTTTGACCATTCATCTGGATATTCGAACGAGGTGTTCCATGTAGTCTCTAGACCCTAGGTTTCTAATTTCATGTTTTTTAGAGACGGATGACTTTTTGGTCAACTAGGGTTGACTTTTTGGTCAATTATCTCGATTTGTGCACCTTATCCTTCCTAAGTGCTTAGCAAGCCCTGGTATCTTCCTTTCATGTATTTTGGGGTATAGTTGACTTTTGGTCAAATGTCTCGATTTGTGTGCTGATAAAAGTATCTAGTTTAGGATCCCTATAGGATAGTACTTAGAGCTATCCTACTTAGTTCTACCTTTCTAGATGTTGTTTCACCTCTGCATCATTTTGCGTGCACTTTCTATACCTTTGAGGTAGCATAACCATTCCTTTTAGTGAGTTTTTAAAAAAAATTGATTGTGTGCTTTTGCCCAACCTTTGGGCATGACACATTGTGAGATTTGTTCCAAACAGCTCTTGGAAGATTTCTATGCATTTAATATTTATGGACCCAATAGTCCAGCCTTAAAATTCAATTGTGGAATGATATCTCAGTCTTTCTAAACGCTTAGAATGGTGCGTTCTCGATTCTGGGCGGTGATTTTAATGGCATTTGGTGTCCTTTGGAGAAAAAAGGTGGCGTAGGGTGAGCTAGAAAGAGTCAAAGAGATTTTGTTGATTTCATCAAATATTAATGGTCTTTTAGAGGTCAACTCTAGTAATGGGAACTTTACATGGACAAACCGCAAAAGTGGCTTCTTAAACATTGCAGAGAAGCTGGACAGATTTATGTTGGCTGGGCAGTGGGATAGAGTAAATTGGATTTTCAGTGCTGAGATCATGCCATTGTCTGGTTCAGACCATTTCCCTATTTGTTTAAAGATTCAAGAGGATGGGACACCTATTAGATCCCCCTTTAAGTTCAAAGCAATGTGGCTACGGGCAGAGAACTTTATGGATAAGGTGGAGTTTTGGTGGATGACAACACCGAAAAGAGCGGGTAACAAGGCTTTCATTTTCTTTAAAAAACTACAACACCTTAAGGAACAATTAAAGATTTGGAATAGGGAGGAATTTAGGAATATTTTTGTGGATAAATTAGCTATTGAAGCTGATTTAGCAGATTTGAACTCAAAGGTGATAGTTGAAGGAATGAGGGAAGAGGATTATATAAAAGAAGTAAGCCTTTCCAAACAATATGTTGAAGTTTTAGCAAAGGAGGAATTTTTTTGGCGACAGAAATCAAGGGAAACATGGTTGAGAGAAGGGTATCGAAACACTAGGTTTTTTCATAATGCATCCAAAGTAAAAAAGTCTCAAAACAGAATCTTTTCTATTCAAGATAGGAATGTAATTATCCTAAAGGAGGCAGAAGACATTAATAGGGAGGTAGTAAATTTATTCCAGGGTATCTTTGTTGCGCCCATTCTCTCTTCAAACAAAGATTCTAATCTCCTAGATTTAATTCTGAATTGTATCTCTGAAATGCAGAATTCATCCCTAATTAAACCAGTATCAAAATCAGAGGTAAAGGATTCGCTCTCTAATTTGGGGGGGGAGGGGGGCGAATCCTTGATCCTTGATGGTTTCTCTTTCATCTTCTTCTAGAAAGCCTGGGAGATAGTCGAAACAGAGATGTGGGAGGTTGTGGAAGAATCACAAGCCGAGGGCTTCATTCTAAAGGACTTTAATAATACCTTTATTGCTTTGATCCTAAAAAAATATGAGAGAGTGTCCTTTGATGACTTCAGACTGATAGCCTTATGCAATACTATTTATAAGGTAATTTCCAAGGTCATGGATAATCACCTAAAAAGGGTGCTCTATTCTGTTATTTCTCCTTAACATAGTGGCTTCATGCCCAACAAGTCTATTTTTGAAAGGGGTTGTGATTGCTCATGAAGAAATTCATACGGTTAGATTGGCTAGGGCAGAGAAAATGATGATCAAATTTGATATTAGGAAAGCCTATGATAATGTCCATAGATAATTTCTGCTGAAAGTGCTGAAAAACTTTGGTTTCTGTGATGGTTGGCTTAAATGGGTGGGAAGTTGTATAAACACTCCTAGAATTTTAGTATTTGTGAATGGTAGCCCTTATGGTTTTTTTGACACTAATAGGAGAATTCACTAAGGGGAGCCAATATCCCCCTTCCTTTTAATTATTCTGGTAGAAATTCTGAGAAGACTTATCTCTAGCAAATGCAGTTTGGGCATTTGGAAAGGAATTAAGGTGTCGAAAGGTTTGGATCCTATATCCCACTTACAATTTGTGGATGATACCTATCTCATGGGGGAGGCCTCAAAAAGGGAAGCTAGGCTGATCAGATCAACTATTGATTCCTATAGTGCTTCTTCGAGTCAGAACATTAACGGGAACAAATCTGAGATTTTATTTTTTAACACTAGTCTGCCAAAATAGAGACAACTATGTGGGATCCTTGGCATGAGAATGGGGAAGTTACCTGATAATTACCTTAGTATTCCCTTGTTTGGCGGAGTCTGTAAGTCACATCTGTGGAAAGATCTTACTAATAGTTGCATAAAACGCTTGGAAGGTTGGAAGAGTAAATGCCTCTCTTCTGCCAAGCGAATACTAATGTTACATTCGGTGGTTTTTGCTATCCCTATATTCTCGATGAGTTGTCTAAAGCTGCCTAAAAAATTGATCCCTTTCTTGAACAAATTATGAGGAAATTCTTTTGGAATAGAGCTAGTAATGATGACAAAATCCCACTTCTTGCTTGGGATCAGATATGCAAAAATAAAGCTTGTGGGGGTGCTGGTATTAAAAACTGGCATTTAATGAATCTTGCTCTAGGTGCAAAGATGGTTTGGAGTATGTGTTCTAATCCAAATAAGTTGTGGGATAAAATTATTAGAGCTAAATATTTAGACTTGGATGTTCCTAACAAAATTCTTACTATTAGGAATCCCCCTAAAGGCTTGGAAATTTGGAATTTTATATTAGATTGTAGACATGTTATTACTAATCACTTGACTTGGTAGGTTGGATGTAATGGGAGGTTGAAGTCCTTTTGGAAGGACTCTTGGAATGGCTATCCATCTTTGGGTAATTGTGCGCATCTCCAAGAGGTGATGAATGTTTTCACGGTTGTTTGGGGGGATAAGTTGGTGGATTATATTGAAGAGAAACCATCCCCTTTAGGACCTTGGTGGGGTTGGAAAGAGGGAATTAAATTAGGCCTTAGTATCCATTAGTATGTTCTTCTAAAGAATATTTTTGATTCCAGAGAAGTTATTGTTCCTAACAAATCAGATTCTCTGATTTGGTGTGCGGCGAAGAGTGGACAATGCTCAGTCAAACTTGGTTATAGAATTCTTGATAACTCTAATATGCTTTTAGAGTGTCCAAAAAAATTGTGTTGGGTAAAATATTGTCTCCCTAAAGTTGGATCCTTCACTTGGTTGGCTATTAGAGGATGAATTCTTACCGATAAATGCAAGAAAAAATATGGATTTATTGGTCCCACCAAGTGTGTCCTTTGTGGGAAAGCTAATGAGGATGTTGATCATATGTTGATTCAATGTAATTTTTCAAGTGCATGTTGGGATATGGTGAAATGGAAATTGGGGTGGTTAGGGCCTTTGCAGAATTCCATTAAGGAGTTTTTTTAAGTTGGCCTCTGGAAAAATGTAAATATGTCCTATCTAAGGTGTGGAAAATTTGCCCTTCTATAGTGGTTTGGGAGATATGGAAGGAAAGAAATCACAGGATCTTTGATGATAAGGTAGAATCTTTGGATAGGATTATCGTAAGAATTAATTATTTTATTGAGGAGGTCCTGGCCGGTGCTTCGACCTTCTTACTCAAGTCTTCGACTCCTTTTACTTCAGAGGATAAGCATGTTCAAGGAGAATGGCCTACCAAAAGGATTCATTTTAGGAATGTTGGTTTACAGAATGGGAAGCCTAAATCAGGTAGAGACAAGATCAAATGGGATACCTCATAGTGGGGTGGTTAAAGGTAAATTTTGATCAAGAACATTCACAAAAAATGGGCAAGACCGCAAGTATGCAATAGATGGCACTTTATCTCAGTGTGTTTACAAAAAATAAATGCTACAGAAATAGATGTCTACAATGCTCAAGAATGACAAAAAGTTCTAATAACATGAGTAACAGCTAAAAAAAAGTCATCTCATGCAAGGAAAACGATACCAGGACCTAAAACATCTAAGATATTCACCAGATTTTAAAAAAAAAAGAAAAAAACTAAATAAAATGTACCTAGAGTAGATTTAGAAATGAGACCCATACCACGATAAAGAGCACAGAACCATCTTTTCAATGATATGCAGAAGTGGGAAAATGGGGCCCAGATGAGAAAGATATAGCTCCCGGAGTGCAAAAAAGGAACCCTAATTTTGACTGGCAAAAAAATGTACAAAATAGTAAAATCATAAAACTAAACCTGCAAAATCAGATTGGTCTCGAAACCAGCTTTCCAACGATATCTCGTTTGTCCTAAAATGCCTCTATTTTCTCAAGATATGAGCAAAACACAAAGACTGCTCCAAAACAAGAAGAGCCCCAACAAATCCCAGCTAAAGTTAGTGAAGCTCGACTAAATCTGGTGATGCTGCTAAATATGGCGGGACTACAAAAATTTCGTCCAAAATTGGCGGAGGTGCCAAGGAAAAAAAATGAATTATTTTTAATCCTTTTTTTTGCCGCCTCAAAAGGTGTGCCTAGAAAAGCATCGTACAACATTTTTTTGCCTCAGAATGCAACTGTGTTCAAATTGGACGTGCCTTATATGAAAAAGGGGGTTTTGGGTCCAAAAACAAACTCCCCTAGATCGACAAAAATATGGAATAGAAAACCTCTTGAAAAACACAGATCTGAAGAACAAGGCCAAATCTATCATGAAGAGAATGGGTGCATGAATATCTTGAGCGCTGATACCATATTGGAGTTGATGAAAACTCAACCCTACAGCTCCCAAAAATCACCTGCATGCAAACTTGTCATAGAAAGAGAAGCAAAAGTTATGGAGGCCAGAAATAACAGATAGGTGAAAGAGGAAACATATTGTGTAAATAATGGAGATAAAACCTTCTCAGATAATTAATAATTACAAAGAGATCAAACCTTATAAAGGTGATCAAAACCCTAAAAGGGAAAAACCTAGGTTGCATGATAATAATTAATAAAATAATTAATTAATATATGATTAAATTTTAGCTTAAGTAAACTCGAGATATAAGTGACTTAATAATTTAATCAAAATGATTTAATTAATAAGTGAAATAACTTATTACTCTAACAAAATATACACTTTAATCTTTATGAATGACAAAAATTTCATTATGTATGCAGAACATACGCTTTATGTTATCACTGGTAGCATATATAATGCACTTCAGCCACGGTGCTCATGGACCGACTGGTATCATTTTCAAGCTTTCAAATTTTAGTCTTACCTCATGTAGTCCATTTTGGGTATTTGGAATCTTTTGACTAAACTATGATTGGATTTGAATCATTCTTAGAAATTTGTTGGCTCTTTACATTGCATGTTAGCACTCACAGTTCTATCATTTTCAGAGTTCCGTTGTTTTTTTCTTAGCACAACGAATGATTAAAAGAGAGCCCAACATTTTGCATGGATGCTTTCTTTCTTTTTCAGTAATTTATAATGATTCTAAGAAATCTTAGTGGAGTACTCAAGGTCTCATATAATTAATTTGGCATGTAGTTTATAATGAGAACATAGAGTTGAGTGAAAAAGGCCACTAGACTTTCAATATGATATCTAAATTATGCTCAGTATGATTGCTTGTCAAATTAAAGTGGCTTAAGTATTAATATGTTCAAGTGACAAGGGAATCATAAACAACACACATCTTAGCTATTCTCCCATTTTTTTGCAAATAAAATATGCATGATCAACGGATTTTTCAAGTAACCTCTCAGGTATTATGTTAATGACTGGGAATGTATGGGTTTATAAATTTTACTCCTAGCATTAACCTCACAAGTTGGAATTTCCCAAGTAGGTTTGTTTAGGCACTACTGATAGGCATGGAACAGGTCTCTTGTTGATTCTTATATGATCTTCTTAAGCTCTGGGATTTCATTTGAAGACAAGATACTCTTTAAAAAAAATTCTCTTATAATCGACCTTGGTAGGTCCCCAACCAAATTGGCAGCCAAGTACATTTTTTATCTCAAAAATTTGATTGATATGCAAGGAAATATGATATCACAATTTTTGCAAGCACGTTTCTAGGAAAATACAATAACAAAAATAATTTTCATTTTAGTTTTCCAATGTTGATTCATTTTGAAAATTCTCACATGTTTGGACATGAATGGGGTTATTTATTTGAACTTTTCATTGGTTATGTTGCAAAAGAAGTTAAGTTGACCCTGGCAGCTTACAAAACTCAATAAAAATAAAGTAGATTGCAAATAAATTGAGATCTTCCATAGTTAAATTCTTCCCATAGCTGAATTAAAGACTTCCATAATTAAATCCTACCCATAACAATTTCTTATGAACTAAAGAAAACATGATCACCTTTTTCACTCAATATTAAATTAAGTTCAAGATCCCCTAAAACTACAACTAATTTTGAGATCTGCAGTCTTCCCACATCCTTCTTTCTCTTTCATCTCAAAAATTCCCCCAATAATCTCTATCACGCCGACTCAACCCATATGACTCAAGCATTAGTACATTTATCCCTTCATGATCATCTTCCTCTTCAATTTCTACTTCGGATAGAACGTTGTCCTCTATTGTAATGAAGTTGTGTACTATGAAACATGCTAAATAAATATTTTTTTTGTGTCATGATTTGATACTACGTCGCATGCCTCAGGATAGGAAAATTCTGCTTCAAAATCCCAAATGTATGCTCTATTGCATTCCCAAGCGAGGAGTGTCATCGATTAAACAACTCTTGTGGGGTGTTTATTGGGTTTTCTCTTGAAAACTCCTTTAGGTGGTAGCGTGTACACTGATAAGGGGTGAAAAATCCTAGTACGTTTGGATATATAGCATCAAATAAATAATATTTTCCTACATAAAAAAGTATATTGCTATAAGGTTGTAACATTTATTGTATACTTCACTATATAATCATGTACACTGTCATTTGACATACCGGAGGAACTACTAGTGGATCTGATCTCGAGAGTGCTGAGGCTAGAACATGGGCATATGCAGTAGACCCTTCCCAACTAGCAAGAGTGTATTGAAACATATAATCAAACGAACACACACCCATAACATTATGTAACAAGTTTCATTTTCTATGACAATATTTAGCTTGTATTTCGACATCGATACTGATTGGTAAATGTGATCCATCAATTGCTCCAACACAATCCTATAGTAAGAAAATTTATAATCAAATGAACATGTGGTAATAGGATGGTGAACCCACAATAGTGGGTTACACTTTTTCAGAGGAAGCAATTCCTCACGAAATCTATGAGGTGGGAGGATTTAGTCGGGTACTTTCGAAACTAAGTTAGTTTCGATCAAAACTAAGTTAGTTTTGATCGAAACCAACTAGTGGAGATTTTGGTGGGGTTTTCACCCTACCCACCTTAAACTAAGAAATTAATTTTTATAGAAATTACTTTCTATCTAAACTAAATAGTTTCGATCGAAAGTACTTTTGATAGAAAGTACTTTCTATTGAAAATCCCCGAGTAGAGGCCATTTCCAGAGTTTCACAAAAGTATGAATTTTTCATGGCTTCGGGGCTCAAACGTGGGGCTCAAATGGAAGAATAAGGATACATCCTTTCAGATAGTACAACTAGTCACGAGCTTTCTTACGAATATAGATTTGACAATTTTTGAATTAATTAGGCCTATGTTTTTTTATGTGCATCGAATGTAGGTTTTTTACTAAATATAAACCTCTGAGTTTCATGTTAAACTAAAAATAGTAGAAAAGAAAAAAAAAATTGAAAAATAATAGTGCCCACCATCTTCAAATCTACTTTCTATCAAAAAAAAAATTGAAATTCGATAAATACACAACAAGTTAAAAGCTATGTAGTCAAGGTATGTCAAAATTACGGTTTACTCAACTTCAAACATTTATAAAATATGCAATAAGCATGATAATTTCATCAAACCAATTGCATGCCCTCCGTATGGATGTTACAAAACTAAATTTGAAATAAGCACATTGATATCTATTGTAGAAAAAGAGTTATTCTCTATGAAATCAATGTAACTCTTTGAAAATGGTGTTTTCAGCAACATAGCAGTTTTCGTGGGAGAAAAACAAACCATTCAAATCAATTTTTTTTTAAAAAAGAAAAAAAAATATAGAATCTTGACAGAAAATCCTAAAAGACTCTAGTTTACTTCATCTTCCAATTTCAAACGGTTTAACGACAATATGCATCCGAATCGGAAATTTTTTTCAAAATGTAGACTTCAGTGTCTGTTCAGGCAAAAAAGTGTAACCCACTATTGTGGGTTCACCCAGGATTAAGACTCAATAAAAAAATTGTACCACTAGGAGATTTACCTTGAATTACAGATTGAAACAATCATTTCCCACTAATTTCTAGAGGAGTGTGTGGACCAGGAGGTAAAAATCAATCCGCATGGAGCGCTAAGATAATTGTCAAGACCTTATAGAAGTATCAGATTACTGTCTCTCCTGAGTGCCCAAAGTTATGGGAAATCTTAAGATTATTGAGACTATGGCCAAGGGTATAGAGGAACATCACTATTTTTTCTTATAACGTTATATGTATCGTATTTGTAATGCTTCCTTTTTTCCTTAGAATATTGGCTAGACAAAAGAAGGCTCCTCTACTCATGCAAATTTGGTCATGACAATTTGTCTCATTGGAATGAATTATACACTTTTAAAAAGGAATTTCATTTCTTTTGCGCTTAGGCATTTCTCTTCTACCTTCTTGTGTAGACGCTACTATAGTTTCTGCAAGGGGGGGAAGAACAATTGCAAGAACACGAATGACCCTAGTCTTCCTAACAATGTCTCCTTGAACGTTTATATTGTTAATAAGATCCATCAATGACCTAAAACCAATATAGAGATGAAGATTTCAAAGATGAAGTCCATTGTCATTCATATTATTTCATTATAAAAAATGCTTTTGTAGAGAACGTTAACTACAAAAATCAGCCACAAGAACAGAGGAAATCCTGAGTATGACTAACTCTATTCAAAGTTTGTGCAAAATGCCAATTCTAGTGTAGAATTTATGAATATCAGTCAGACCCAACATAATAATGGGAACTAAAATAGAGGACCTAGTACAAATTATGTATATGGTTTCTACATCTATCCCCTGATCATCCTCTCCTACTAAGTGCTCTGAGATGGGGTTTTCCAGTTTAGGCAAACCTACCATTTAACAAATTTCATGAGTTATTTTGTTTTGTGGGTAATTATTTCTCTTAATATTAGGAAGTTATTTAAATTAAAATTATGACCCAAAATGGATTTTTTGTTGTTGAAAACCTTCTTCAACATCTCCACTATAGTTATTTATGATCTTTATTGCCGAACTATTGTAGAATTGTTTCAAATTATGCAATGACCAGAATTGGATTGTCATTCGGTAGAACTGCACTACAAAATTTTATCTCCCAGCTTTAGTAATTAATTGTAACTGGTAGGGCTAGATTGTGCTCCAACTCACTACATCTAGATATGAGTTAAGTTTGCTTCTTTTTTTCTTGGTCTTTGTAAAAGTGATGTTTATTTAATGATAGTTTGGAGAGATACACGTCATCCACTTCCTTATTCTATGAGTTATTGCAACAAATTGTAAGCCAATCATCTCTATTAACTGAAGAATACCCATGCATATATTGAATTCATATGCCCACCACACCCTCTGTGATAGATCTATTGACTCAACTAATGGAAACATATTTATGGGTTCTACCTAGCAGTTTCCCTGAAGAGGGTTAGTCTAATTTTCTGAGTAAATGTCATGCAGAGATTATCAATTAATTTGACATCCAATATTCTCAAAGAATTTTATCCTACACTCATTTTTAGTGAGTGGACAAAAATCTCTCCTACACATTCCAACTCAAAGCCCTAGAAACCATTCCTAACAAATTCAATATAGCTGGGAATATCAGTTATAATTTATGCATCTGTCCAACTTTACAAGTTAATGTGTAGGTAGAAAACTTGTTCCCTCTATTTTATTTTAGGTTTAGCCAAAGTTTGGTCTGCAAATTTACAAGTTACTATGTGTAGAATACTTGTTCCCTTTATATTTTATTTTATGTTCAAGTAAATTTAGTCTCTATCTTCAATGCATGCCTGGGTCTAGCCTTGAAACCTCAATACCTGTAATTTCATAATCCATCTCTTCAAAATAGGAGGGGAGCTTTTATTCCTGAATGATTTGAAAGATCACTCCCTCCTTGCCTATTTTTTTAATTCCCATACATATGTTTGTAGATAGACCTTTTCTATATGATAGTCACCGCATAGTGATTCCATATTGAGAGATATGCATACATATTTTGAATGCTCAAGCTAGATATTTCTGATTTTATGAACCATTTCAAGCTTCTTGCATTCAGTTATTAAGTCTTGCTAATTTTGACAAGTTATTTATACAATGGCTATCTCAATGAAGCTTTTGCAGGGTGTGGTTTGTGGGTTGATATGTTAGTATCCTCGCTTCTTGGATTCCTTGCATACCTCCTCTAGCCTTACATGCTTTATTTGTAAATGTAACTTGTGGGTATATTTAACTAATAAGCTATTTAATAGATATACCAACAGTATTAAACCTGTATGTCAACATTATAAATCTCATTACTATTGTGTTGAAAGTGTAGTTGTTAGCAGCAGTTAAAATATATAATATTTAAAACAAGAGATATATATCTTCATGGACCCACTTATTGTCCACTGACGGTGTTTGTGTATACCTCTCAATGTCATATTTTATGCCAAGTTGAACAAAATCTTTATCTTATTCTAGAATTAATTTAGGCTTGCTAATCATCAAGATGCACTCACCTTCACTGGCACAAAATTTGATAGCATGCAGATAGACGAGTGTAAACTGTGAACGTGCCAAGAAAAATAGACCTCGAGAATAGTATTTTTTTAATTAAAGACATTTTATTCAGGGATTATGCAATTAATGTGCCCTACCAAAACCTCAAAGCCTTTGAAAAAACTAATTCTATGCATAGCATATCATCGCTAATCCATACCGCATTATATTCATAGAAAACGGAAACCCTAGCTGGCGGCACCAAAAAATAGAGACAAAGTTTGTTGAAGAATTTAAAAAAAGGATCTTAAGAGTACCTGGTGGAATAGAAACCCTTGCTAAGCCTTGTTAAGCAGATCTGTTTCTAGAAACCTTGTTATAAGAAATTCCACAGAGATATAGAAACCCTACTGTAAGTTTCAAAAAAATAATATTTTAAATGAGTGGCACACACAAGAAACAATGCAAGTATTTTAAAGGGAAATAGAAAATTTTAAAAACCCTGAGCATTCAACATAGAATTTCAAAGTACCCTTGAAGGATGTTTAAACAGAACCCATAGCCCAAAAGATGAGACAAGCCAAATTGAGCTTTGGATGTAGTAGCGGTTTTCTTGTTTTTCCAGCAAAATAGAAGTTCATATTTTGTGTCTTTTGAAGGAAACATGAATGGCATGCACAAAAAATATATCAAGCTAAAATGGAAAAAGGTACCCGTGATAAGTAGAATGGAGATAATATCTGTAAGTTTTAGATGGAAAATCTCGTAAGATGCCAGAGAAAAGTCACAGGAAACCTCAATATCCACAACCAAGCCCTATGGTATCATATGAGTCGACGACCTCTAGAAAACTTCAAGGTTACAAATATGATACACATAAAAGGTATAGTACAAATAAAATGGATATCAAATGAGTCGGCGACCTCTAGAAAATTCCAAATTTTGAAATAGTAGAGCTTTGAACAAGCCAAGGAGATAAATGATACAGGAATTTGGAGCTGCAACTAGATAATCGCAGACTTGAAAATTTATAAAATTTGGTTTACCGCAATTCCCATTTAAGTGGAATTGGAATTCATTTTTCAATTCCATGGTTTTAGATGGAAGATTAATATGTTGGTTTTGGGATAAAATTGGAAAATTTACAAATACCTATTCCATTTTCATGTTTGTGAAATAAACATTGAAAATGGCAATTATTCAAAATTGACAATTACATCCCAATTCCATGAAACAAATGAGCCCTAAAAAAATTGCTCAAAAAATGAACTCAAAATGAGCAAGATATGAGCCTTCAAAGTTGGACTTCAAAATTGAAAACTCAAATGGTAAACGGGATGAAATTTCAAACCCTACCATCATCAACAATCTAGGGGTTAAATTTGATGGCTATACAATCATCCTATAAAACTAAGGAACACCCATATGTAACGGTTAAATGGCCATCAAAATTGATCTGTTGAAAGAAAACATGGAAAATTCTATCTTGCTCATGATGTTGGTTGGGTGACCATACAATGATTTTTTTGTACCATATGACCGAGTAGATCTAGTTGTATAGTGATTAGATGGCATTGATGTGGTAGCGATTGACATGTCCATAGTGACACGTGTCACCTTTTGATTGGGTCATGTGTTCCAGTTGAGTTGGAAAATTGAGTGTGTGTTGGGCTACTGTAGAGCCACGTGTCTGGAAAAGGGTGTGGATTATTGTGTATTAGCAATCTCTTGTGATGATACATGTCTCTCTGCTAACATGTGCATGGGTGCGTTGGGCACCATGGGGTGCAACCTGAATGTGTCACATGGTGTTGTAAATGTGATCTCCTCGAGACATTTCTTAGTCCCATATTTGGGTGTGGGAAACTTTGTTAGTGTTTTATAAGGTAATACACACAACAGTCAAAACCAATGGTTGTCACTGATCTCTTAGGATACATGGTAGTTGTGTAGTCTATCACCGTGGTCGACAGTCGATAAACATGTAATTATTGCAAAGTTTGTATGGTATGAATGTTCTAAAAATATGTTCACTGCAAAGAATAATTGACAAAATACAAGACCACACTGTACCCGAAAACAATTTTGTGACAGAATAAATTTTTTTACTAAAATATACTGTGAAAAATAAAACTAAAATTAAAATCATAGGGAAAAAATATTTTAATTTTCCAATCATATCATGTTGCGTAGGCAGGCCATGTGGGTCGCTTTGGCAAGAAAACAATTTCCTTGGATTTGACTTTTGTCCAAACTAGTCAAATTTATAATAAAAATTTATCGAAAGATCCTCCCAAACACAATGGAGAGGGCATATCTAGCCCAAGCCACTCTCAAAATATGTTGCTTCCTAGATTTGAAAATAAACCCTCCTTTGAATGAAGCAAGAACTCTCCAAAATAATAATGTAATGGAACTCCAATAGGTCTGATACCATATAAGAATTCACTAATAGAAACAACCCAAGATCTAGAGGCTAGTGAATAGAACAAAAGTAATAGAGACAATATGTACAAGAATAAATTGTATTCTCATTAATGATGCAATAGCTCAACTAAATTGAAATTGATCAAAATAATAGATGAATAAACTAAATTCAATAGATAATTACAAAGAATGTGTGTCTGCTTATATACATAAGACAATAAGAGAACATGATAAGAAGGAGATAAATTATCACCCACACAAGGTGGAACCACATATCCTCCAAAGGTGGATCATCCTCCATTGTGCAATGAAGTATGTGCAACATGTGGAAGATGATAAGTGATAAGTGCACTAACGGTGGAGACCAAACATAAAATGGAATGTGATAATTTAATAATCACCACCTAAAGTGGAATTTTTCCTACACCATGTACAAAATAAAGTTTCAAACTTCTGAGTGTCTCAAATACAAACTAAGTGATGTATGCATTATCCTAAGTAAGCTTTTAAGTAAAGTGGAATTAGGTGAATAATTAATTACACCAATAAAGAACCCTAAAGAGGGGAAAACCCAAACTCCAAAAGTGTTTATCATCCATGCATTATTAATCAATCCAAAATTATAATATATCCATGAAAGCCTTTGAATTCGTAGCCATAAACAAGCACTTCATTTGATCAAGCAAGCAACCACACATCCCATGTCAAGCTTCCAACCTCCATAAATGTTAAACTTGTTAACCCCAACAACTACCCATATGGTTTCTTTTATAGAAACAAGCTCCCACAACACCACTAAGTGGTATTACATAAACCATGTGCTACTTAATCCCTTGACCCAAAATTTAATATGGTATCTGGACATAATAACTTGGCATAAATAACTCTATACACATTAACCCGTGCACAATAATCCAAGGAAAAAATATACCAGGGTCATAATAACCCAAGACAAAATAACTCGTGGTCAAAATAACCCATAGACAGAATATCCCCATAATAATTAATATGATGGTCACAAGGGTAGTTAATATATAGTAGCATCATTATTATTTGTATGACCATTACCTTTCTGTTTGTTATTTTATGTAGTCGAAGCTTTTTCTATAATTGGTTTTGTACATCATCGATCATATCTGTTGGATTATAATATCTCTGATCGCTTTCACTGTGTAATCTTCATCACTACTCCTTTTTTTAAGTCGTTTTCATTCTAAGTGTGACTTGAGGAAGTGGGAGTGGTGGTGGGATAGGTGATGATAAGAATCTGAAAAGAATTATCAGATGAAAAATAATTTGCCATTGTAATTGACAATTTGAGTTAAAATGTTTTTTTAGAAACATACATATAATTTATGAATTTTGTTTTCTTTCCTCTATATTCTTACGGGGATATTTTGTCCATGGGTTGTTATTTTAGGTTGGGTTATTATGACTTCAAGATATTTTGTCCTTGGGTGGTTTTGACCGGGTTATTGTGTATGGGGTTATTTTAGCTGGGTTATTATGTCCTATAACCATTTAATATTAGGTACTTTATTAATTTTCTTTGCCAATAATAAGTAATTACATCAAATATAAATTATTATAATACAATATCAAGTGGCCTGAAGAACCAAAAGAATCCCCACATGTTGCATGTCCATCTAGGTGCTCCTAGGTACAACATTTACATAATAAATAAAATATTATAATAATATGAATTATTATGCAAGGTGTAAAATGCCTATTTCCCAACAATCACCAAGGGTGACATGATAAATTGAGGCACATGTGCACTCTTTAAGTAGCATAGAAGGTAGAAACAAATACTGAATATTCAAAACTTAGCTTAGAAAGAATAATTAGTATAAGTTGTTCATCTTTTTTTTATTCCACATTATTTTAACTGTAGCTTAATCAAATTCAATCTTGTCAAGAAATCCTAGATTGTCTTAAAATTACCTAGACTTAGACTTATGAGTTCATTTTCCAACATATGAACCCTCATTGAATCTTGAGTTCCAAACAGGGTCTGTAAATTTGTCCAAATTCCATTAGGATTACTAAAAGATTTAATATGAAAGAGTAAATTAGTAGAAACATACAAACTCAAAACTTCATGTGCTTCATCACATCTATTAATCCACTTATGCTTTTAGGCAATTAGAGTAGGTACAATTTATAATTCCATTGTTACCTATGCAAACCATATTTCTTTTAGTATATTGTCATGTTTAATTTCAACTCAAATTAGTTCTAAGGAGTTAATATGGGAACTATTGTTTGATCCATGATATAAAAATGCTTAAAGAAGTGTCAAAAAAAGAGAACAAAAGAACACTAATACACCTCACCCTTTACAATAGTCTTCTAAATTTCCTTCAAACTCCCCTCTCCCAAATATTATAATGTTTTCACTTTATCGTATAGTACATTTGCAATTCTTTTCTCAAACTACAATATTGTCAAGGCTCACAATGGCCAAAACTAGAACACAAAATCTAGAAGAATTAGCCCTTAATTGTGCTCAACACCAACTTCAACATAAAAAAATCTAAAAAGAATGAAAAAAAAATGATCAAGCCCAACATGGATGGAAATTTCTCATATTTAGCTTTCTATTGATATCTTGTTTGTTGAAACCTGACACTCGAGGCAAAAGATATGATAAACTCAATTTTTCCTACGAGAAAGGATTTCTTACAAAAATGGTATTACTTCTGATTTGATTTTGATAGGATCTATTCATTGAATGATAAAGAAAATTAAAACCCAAAAAATATTTTTGAGTTATGAACAAAACCCATTTTGTTTTTAAATCCAGCAAGCAAAAGATGTAAAAGGAATTAAATTCAGCCTTGAACCAACTAAAAAATGGTTTTTTGATGCTTCTTCGACATCATTTTTCACCAAACTTTCTCAGTATCTATAAAATCTAACAAATACCTAGATGATTTTCCAAGGCTAAGAATAAAACATAGAAATGAATTTTTGATTTGACTAATAGAAGTTTTTTTTTTTTTTTTTTTTTTTAAAAGCTGATAAAAAGTGTAAATGCTTCCAAATTTTCTTTGATTTTTGGTGCTCTAATTTTGGTAAAATGAAAGAAAAATCTCACTTTCTTCAGTATTCTAAATGATATGGAACAACTAAAAAGGCCACCAAGATTACTAAAATGTTGCAAACACCCAAATTTTATGAAATATTTGTACAAAACCCCCAAAAGATTAAAACTTTTCTTCACACTTTTTTATTCTTAAGTTTTTGTGAAAATGCCCCCCTCCCCAAATCTCTCAAACAAGGAAAATAAAGTCTATTCTTGCACTAGAACAACCTTGATACGTGTTGGAATATGAAACAATGAATAATGGAAAATACCTTGTGCAAATGAATAGAAATAAAATTGTGAACGTAAATGATACAAAGATCAAAATAACAACATAGAGTTAGTCTTCAAAAGAGGCATCTAAAAGCAAAATTGCATTAGGAGAAAGCAAGAGAAAATAGCTAGAGAATGAAATTATTGGACAATAAAATGAAATACCAAGATGAGTATATATAGAAAATGTGAGAGGAGAGATGTGAAAAATATATAACCAATAGGAGAAGTCTACCACAATAGCTTGAAATAGACAAGTGTACTTATCATGGAAAATTTTGACACCTTGCCAACTCACAATAATACCTTCTTTGTTAATCCTAAGCATACTTAATTATAAGTGTAGAAAAAACCAACAAGAAAATAAAAACTTACACAAACATAAAGTATACCTACATTTTTCTTTTGTATAACTAAAACTATACATATCTATATATATATACCTTCATGAAATTAGTTTGAAATCTATCAGTTATATGGAAAGATAATCTAAATTTAAGCAAAGAATTGACAAATTAACAAGAATCATTCCATAGTTCTCTAACTAAGCATGCTAATGAAGCTCTCAGCCTTAATCTCTAGTAGTGACAACCCTAGAATGAGAAATGATGTTTGATATGCCTAATCTAGCTCTCAAATTCCTCAAATTATCATACAATTCATTCAATTTTGCTCTCAAAACTCACTATTATGCTCAAAATGCTATGATCTCAAAGTGATTTCTCTATAGTGTAGATTCAATTTCTCATTAATGTCTAGGATCCTTAATGCTCTCAAAATGCTTGGTATTTATAGGATTTCCCAAGGGTAGCGGTAGAGTTAAGTTGATCATGATCCAAGCTTGGTTGAGTTGAAGGCTTTCAAATGGTTTCAAATGGAGAGACCATTTAAATGTTGGTCTCAAAGGTGGGGACAAAGAGACAAATTGAGTGGTGAGGATGTTAAAGGGTCAAATGAGTGATCAAGATTGCAAAGTTTGGAATGATCCATGTGCTTTCAATTCTTGATTGTCATTGGCTCTTCAAATTCTCATCTCCTTTCTTGAAAGAAAATAGGGTTTATCTAATTCAATTAATTAATTAAATTAGTCATGTAAGGGAATGAGTTGAATTTGATTTTTTATTTAAACTATATAACTAATTGATTAAATCAATTACATAGTTTTGATTAATCCCTTTTAGGCTTAGATTTAATTAATTCATATATTTATTAATTTATGCTTTGATTTTAATGTGATTAGTCCCATTTGATTTAATTAGCTTCCATTTGATTTGATTAATTTACATTTGATTTGATAAGTACACCTGACCAAATTTAGGTGTCTACAAATGCCCCTCTTTGAATTGATGTGTGAAGCGCGTTGATTCAAAGAAAATCGATGTTCTGATCTGATTGAGTGATTCTGATTGATTGATTGATCTGATAAAATGCATGATGTGATAAACATGATTTGATAACCTGATATTTGATGAACTACCTGATGAGAAACCTTGATTCAAAAAAACCAATGATGGACAACGCAGAAATGCCCCCACTGGTAGCAAATTAAAATTTAGTACCCCAGATTTAAAATCGTTGCAAAACCATGATGAAAAAGTCATGTTTTGACCATATGATGCCCCCTCAGAAATAAAAATAGAATTGATATCAAAGGAAAAAATATGTTGAAAAATGAAAGTACTAGGTCAATTATGATTTCATTTTGGAAAACCATGATGTTAGATTGATCACAAAAAATGCCCCAATGATGAAAAATGACAATTTGAAGGCAATAAAGAGTTTAAAAACTCCTTAAAATTAGGTCAAAAAGTATAAATAGTGGTAAAAATGTCATTTTTACCATTCATTTTCACTTTTTTACCCAACATTTTTGCTCTGAGTCTTTTGGAGGTTTTGACAATGGTGGTTTAGATTCGCGAGCATCGATTCGAGAAAGGTCGTAGATTTTAGAGACCTGCTGACTATGGACCTCCTGTGAGTGTTTCCAACCTCTTTGTGCATTTATTACTGCAATTAATGCTTTGAATTGATCACTTCATGCCTAGTTAGGTTTTTTACATGAATATTTTTCCAACTAACGCGTAGTATAGTTTAAATGACGCATAGAAACATTAAGTAGCGCATCTGCGTAGCCAAGTAGCGCGTAGGAATAACAAATTTGTGCATAGAAAAGCCTTGTTTTAATGCATAAGATAGGTTAAATGTCACCTATGAAACCCTAGGTAGAAACCCAGAATGAAGTAATGTGTATGAAATGTTAAGTCACGTGTATGATGTGAAATGTTGTGTACTAGGCAAAGTGACGTCCCCGATGTATGAAGTGTCGCGTAGTATGTTTAAAATGACACGTAACTCAAAATGATGTGTAAGATATCTAAAATAGCGCATACACACATGAAAAATGATGCCTGGGTGAAGAAGAATGAAAAAATTGATCATTTTTTATTGTCTCTGATAGAATGAATACCAGATTGATTACAAAGATAGGTAGGTTCAACTTAGTAATGAAAATAAGTGTTTAGGATGTTAGGATGATCAATTAGATGGATGTTTAAAATATCAAAAAGATAGGGTAGGATAAGATAACTAATGTATTTTCCCCTTCTCATGATATAGAGTTAGGAAAAATAGTTGATGTTTCTAAAAAAGAGCGATAAGTTTATTTAATGTTTGATTGATGTAGAATTATCCACTTGAATGATGATAGTAATTGAATTCACTTGAATTGAAAATAGGTACGGTTCCAGAAGTTATATGTCTAGGACCTACCATCTTGGCTCTCAGATATGGTATATCAGTTGACGAGTCATGAGAGACATGTGATTGATCGGTGTGGTATGTATTTCCTCCTTGAGTTACCTTGATTCTAGATGAACCAAGGACTACTAACAACTATGGAAGAGCAATGGCACTCTGACCATAATACCTTCCATTTTCCATTAGGAGAGATGACTATCATGCCAGAGGATGTGTATAGGATTTTGAGGATCCTAAATCGAGGAGAGCGAGTATACTACGATCAGGTCTATGATGGCAGTACGTGTAGATGGGCCTTTGAGAATCCTATGATTAGAGATGAGAGTATTCCATGGACACGGTTTGTTTGTTTCCCTCCTCTTCCTGCAGTATTAGGTGCATTGATTGGGGGTTTACTGTTACTAGATTAGTGATGTCATAGATTTGCAGTGGGTTGGGGTCAGATTATCGAGGATATGATCATGAATCCATGGAGATTTGATTGGGGTTCCTACGTGCTTGCGCAGTTATATCATGAGTTACATCATGTTGTATACAGAGGCAGTGCGACATTGTCAGCTAGATCTATTCTATTGCAATTATGGACATGGGATCACATCCCTATTTCAAGGCTAATTACTACCAGACAGAGAGATATAGGATGGTTGTATGCATACTTGTATGATGGTATGGTTGTCTAGCCTCGGCTGGGCAAGTTAGATTTTTGGAGACGTATGCTTGATGATATAGATCAGGTCATATGGAGACCATATCAGGGATCTGAGGCTTGGCATGAGGATGATGATGATTTTCCTTACATGTTTTTACCATGATGGATGATAGGTCAGTCACCACTAGTGATCGAGAGATTTTGTTGCTATAGAGTATCTCAACAGTATGGTAGATTAAAGGACATGTCACAGGGTTTAGCACTATATGCTCAAGTTCAGGCTAAGAGATTTATGTGGGGTGCTTGGTTGACTTCCAATATTCCTATGATGAGATTGATAGATTAGGATATGTTTAGTGGGATATGTGTGATCATATAGCAGATGATGGCATGTCTGTTTGCTCATATGCATAGTGGTTTGCTCGACACAGGTTCCCACAGTTCACTGATCCTAGTGAGATGATTCAAAATATGGATGATCCTTCAGATGATGATGATGGCGGTGGTGCTGGTGGATGAGGATGTGGCAGAGTACAGAGACTACAGAGATGTCCATGGGTTCAGAGAGCTCCTCATGAGCTTGTTGGTTGTATTCCTTATTTTGAAAATTTACCCTAAAAATTCTTGAAGTTTTTGATTTTCCTATGCCCATAAGGTAAAGATCTATGGTTGAAACCATTTACATATCTCTACAATTGGTGTTTTTTGTCCAAAACCTAGTTCAAGATGTCAAAAACCCTAAGAAAAAGGTTAATTTTGTACGCAAATGCAAAAAAACCCTAAATGCTCAATCCAAGTTCTATTTCTACGTTACCTTTTTCATATTTTAAGCCAAAACTTATTCACATGTGCTTATTACCTTATTGTTGAGTGTCATTAGAAAATAGAATATTCTTTATGCTCTTGAGACTTAGCAAAAATCTTTGGTCATTTTGTCTCTTAATGAAATAAAATATGCCAAAATGAATATGAGACTTAATGCAGACCGTTCATCTCAGAAAAGATCCAACGACAGTCGCTTTGTCTCTTGATAAAAGCGGGGTTAGTTATTTCATTTGGTGACTTTGAGTTTACTCAGTCGTGTTGTCTCTTAATAAACCTGTGGTTTTGAGTTAACTTTATGAGTTAAGATAAACAATGTTGTCGGTAGGTCTCATGATTATAACTATGGTTCAAAAGTTATTAAGCGACATGGAGATTACATGGTCGCCAGGTCTCTGGATAAACTAAGGGTTTTGATATGAGTTTAAGAAAAGGTATTGTCGCGTAGTCTAATGAGAAATGGTGAGTTAAGTTGAGTATTAAGAGACACGGCAAAAACCATTTGATGAAGAAAAATCTAACAGTGGTCACATGGTCACTTAATAAGGTTGAAAATTCAGACATGATTAAGTGATTAAGAGACTTATGTGTTTATTCACGGTGTCGCTTGATTAAACAAGAGTTGAGAAATTTATTCAGCGACATAGAGATATCACAGTCACTAAGTCTCCAAATATAACCAGAGGTAAAAAGGCAGTTAAGAAAAGTGCTTTGTCGTGAGGTCTCCATAAGATGAAAAGTTGAGTTAATATATCATGACACATCGCAACAACTGTGGATCAAAGAGTTAATCTGACGGCGGTCACTGAGTCTCCTGAAAAAATTACAGTTAGTCAAAATATTAAGTGACAAGGAGATTACTCAGTTGCCAAGTCGCTAGAAATCAATCAGAGTTAAAAATGGACTTTTCAGTGGCACCATTATGAATAGTTGTTAAGAAATCATATTTTAAGGATTATGAAAGATGGAAAAATAGTCATAGTATGAGTTAATGCAACCAATCAGATTTGATTTTGATTATATTTTGAATTTTATAAGGTTTTTTTATACAAAATCACTCATTAGGAATTGATTGTCTAACAGTATGAATGCCACGGCTGATACTAGAAATTGATGTCATAGTATGTGAAGCTCATGATGAAGTGATGGAATTACCAGCCAGAAGTGACAATCCGCATTCAATTAGCAATTATAAGTATACTTGTCTGTTATCATTTCATTTTACCAAGCTTTTATTTCTCAAGAGAGAAGAGTTTACAGAGTTTTTAGTATTCTTGAGAGAAATTGAGATTTCTAGTAGCAAGTTATTCTGAGGGTGATTGCTTGATTTAGAATTTAGTAAAGGTTGCAGTTGACAGTGTCCCAGAGTTCAGAGTTACAGAATTCAAGATAATTGACAATTGTGGTGAGGGTTTGATAGTATTTGTTTCAATATCGGTATCTAGGGTTGTGATTAGAATAGAACAAGAGTATGAGTCAGGCCCAGAGTATGGTGTCTACCAGTAGGAGAAGCAAAGATGTTGAAGATGATTCAAAAGGGAAAAGAAACTTCACAAACAAATTCCTCACTCTTCTTCCTGGTTCTAGTCAGAATTGAAAGGTTAGTGCAGATGTTTTGATTGATGATATGTCATTTGTTAGAGATGCAAAAACACCAGGGTCATCAGGATATTCACTTTTCAACTACTTTTTTAATAATAGTGATGGACCCATGCCTATCTCGAACCCTTGGACCTATGGTTTGGCCAGATTATTAGTTCCTGATGTCTTTGTTGATGTAGATTTTATATTAGAACTGGTCAGTAGATATGACCCTTTGATAAAAACCATTAAGAGGGATGATGGGAAGCCTCTACTCACCCTGGACAAAAATACCTTTATGAAATCCTTTAATGTGTATTACCCAATGGCCATTGAGATAAATTTGAAGAGCTTGGAGAACAGATATACCAGGGAGTCTGGTATTGTTTCTAAGTTGATCAGGGAGCATCATGTCCCTAAGAAAATGAAGGCCTATATAACCCCTATGGTAGGAGCTACCCCATACTTCTACAAGGACCTAAATTTATACATTAAATACATCTCATATGCACTATGTAGAGTGCTTGGAAAAGATGCTGAAGCAGAAAGGATCACTTCTGACATTTTGATGATGGTGTTAGATGTGCAAATTCTTCACACCACTTCAAATTATGATTACATTCAATATATTACTGATCAAATGCATCAGGGATTTATTGATATACAAGCTAAGAAAGATCACCCAAGGTTCATGCATTATTCAATTCTTATGCATATGATCCTTTATTACAACTTCCCAGTTTTGGATTGTCAATCTCTACAGCCACAGAGGTTTCACCATAATCAGCCCAACCCTATTCAGTTCTGGATCAGAGTATGGAATTACACATCTAGAGAACAGGAGTTTTGTGCTTTTGAGAATTGGATAATTTATCCATTGCTTAATTTTTTAGGAGTTGATAAGCCCATATTGCCCATTAGGGTAATTCAGTTGTTAAGGCCCTGTCAGTATTTGGATAAATGGTCAGGAGACCATAATTGGGGTGATTTTTACTATGAAAGTTATTTCACAATTATGATGGTTTATGGTTTCTTCTACCCTCCACATATTTTTCCATATCATGTACCGCCAAGAATAGCTACAATGGATTTCATTAGGCAGCTCATTTTAACAAACAAGGAGCACCTTGCTGCACATAGAAAGGGTACTTTCACCCCTAGGAAGTTCAGAGTTTACAATTTTCTGGTTGGAAAAGGAGCCCTAGACCAAGTGAATGCCTGGTTGAATCACTACATAATAAATGTAGCCCTACATAGACATATTGACACAGAGGGGTTCATTCTAAGTTCAAAGAAGTTTCTTACACCCACCATCCCTTACACAAAGGTACATGAGGAATGTATGGAAGAAGACCCGATCAGAAACATCTTAGAGGATGAGGAGGTGAATAAAAGAGCAACTAAATTCAATGAGCTCATGGATTTGGAAAGATAGGTGAGGAGAAAGGGAATAAGTTTTGGAGGATTTTACCCTAACATGCCTTATCTCAAAAGGGTAGATGCAATGATTGACAACCACACACTTTTGTGTAATCAGTTAGAAGATGCACTAGTGGTGCCAGAGAAAGGTCACAAAGATCACTCAGAATCTGAATATGATGATGACAGTGACCTGGGTTACCCTTCACCTACTACCCATCCAGAATATCAAGCAATTGCATATGCTCATCCAGATGAGGGTGAAAATATTATTGACCTAACAGAGGTCCCAAAAAAAGAAGTAATAGATGAGCCCCCACTTAAAAAATAGAACTGATAAGATTGGAGCCCTAATAACTGGGAATAGGCCCTATGATCATCAACTAAGAAAGAATATTAGGGAAAGGAAGAAATTGCAAAAATATGGTGAGGAAGAGGAGGAATTACCTCTTAGGTCTTGTACTGATGAGAGACTATTGCATCAGGAGGAGTTCCTCAAGGATGACAATTTCATAAAGACCAGGGAATTCAAAGATTTCCTTATTTGGAATAAGCAACAAAAAGTTGAGAAGCAGTTGCAACTGGCAGGAGATGATCCAGTGACTGGAGAATCTTTACAAGCATTACAGTTGTATGATCATGAATCTGAGGAAATAACACCAGAGCAAGCTAGAGAACTAGTTAAGGCCAGTGGTATATTATTTGTGGAAGGTTAGGACTTGTCTTTAGCCTTTATTATAGATTAGATTAGAAGACAACTTGACATTAAATTATCGTCAGAAACTCAGGTTGGAAACATGACAAGAGGGTTTGGCTATAACCCCAAATCTCAAGCACTTGCAATGTGGAGCTTAGCTCCCAAAGATCAAAATCCATCTATTCTCAACATTCAAGAGAAGATGGAGGGAAACAAAATCATATGGAAACTGGATAACACAGGGGACTTGGAGATAGCCTAAGTGATGACTCATTTTTCTCACCTAAATGAGGCAAAAACAACTCAATTATCAGATAAATTATAGAAGCTCGCTAGTGACACTAGTGATATTGTCAAAGATAGGGAGCTAGCACTCATAAAAGTCAAAGAAAAATAAAAGCTTATAGATGAGATTACAAAAATGCTAATGCAGATAACAGAGCCTGCCCCTGTTGAGCCCAAAGAGGTTATGGATGTTAAAATCCAGACAGAAGATACAAGTGATACATTGGTTGAAACAGAGTAGAGAGTTACTAAGCATAATAGTATAATTTTGGAAGCATTGGCTTCAATTTTGTAGCACAAAATTGATACTATCAAGGACAAGGTAGATGTGGTGTATGGAGCATATGGTAGGTTGCCAAGCCTGTAAATAGAGGTGGCAAGTTTTTTGACAATTTTGAACCCCTACTATGCAACTTGGTCCAGAAGAACATCACTTTTATAAAGACTAGCATCATTACAGCCATTGAGATCAAATTTGCCTGAAATAGTGACTTTGGTTGGGACTGAAATAGGACAAATTGGGGTACTTTATCCTTTTTCAAAGGTAAATCCAATCAAATTGATGCCAAATTGAAGATGTTTGGTCTAGATTATAGTATATTTGTTCCCCCAATAAGAGCAGAGGATGATCAAATCAAACCATTAGGGTTATGGTTATCAAATTTTGACAGTGTACTCCCCAATAAAGACATTTATGTATCAGATAAGGGAGAATTGGATATAGAAAGGTTCAATGCACTTTTGGATGAGGCATTTAAGGCATAATCAGACTGCAATAAATTCATATCTGATATTAAGAGCATAACAGATGCTAGGTGGGAGAGGCAAAAGACTCAGTTGGAAAATATTCAGAATTTTGAGTGGCCAAAGGAGGAGGATGTGACTACATGGGACATTTTGACAAAGCCCAAGAAGAAGAAGCCAGTAACAGTGGATTTAGATATCATAGATGAAGAGTAAAGGACACCTGGCACTTAAGCAACACACATAAAAGACAAATATGTCGATATCTACAAGAAGAGAGAGTTCAAATCAGATTTTATTCTCTAGTTTTGTCTTCCCACCACTTGGATTCTTTCTGTCTTTTGTCTTTTTCCTTGTTTTTAGGGTTGGGCTTTCAAATCATCTGAAGCTTGTTGCATCCTTTTCTTAAGGATTCCAAGATTATTTTAAACCTATATATACATGTATTTGTAACCTTTTTAAAGGAGTTGGAAGATTTAATATAATTACAAGGCAGACTAAAATTTATGTCTGAACCTTTGTACTTATTGTCTATCTGAATGTAATTGAAACTTTTGAGATATTAATATAATTATCTTGCAATCTCTTTTCTACATCTGAATTTTCTCTTTTCATTTTTGTTATTGTTCTTGTATGTTTATCTGTAAGGCAGTTAATCATATTGATCACAAGGTGGTTATGCACGCACTTGTAAGTTCCTTCAAGGAAGGATTAAAATGTTGCAAGTAACCCAAGGAACATAGCATAAGTTTAAGGATTGGATGATAAAATTGTAGGAAGAGGATAGTCTACAAGGTATTTTATCTTTGTTGCAAGTGTTATATTGATCACCTCATTATGGAGTTTTACAAGATATTGACTCATAGCCCAAGGATTAGGCACTGGTTTTTATTTACTAAGTGATTGATTCATAATCCAATACTTTCAATTTACTTACTTATACACAATACAAAATAGATAATTCCATTCAAGTGATTTTATTCATTGGATATAGTTTAGTTTTTTTATTCTTTGAAGATAGGATCATTAGGTTACCCCTCCTAATATCAAAAGGAAGAAGGATTAATATCCTTAAAGCACTACTATTTTCTGTTATCCTTTCAAAAGTTTTCATGGTTAAACTCTATGTTAAGTTGTTATCAGTTTCATGCAGAGTAATTTATAAGATAATACTGTAAACAAGCAGCAAGTCAGTATCCACATTTACTAATATTGTAAGACAGCAATCATATATAGGTAATACCTGCCTGGGTGTTGTGGAACCTAAAAAGAAGGAGGTGATATTAGTTTCCCCATATATTATCATAAACCCTCATCAATTAGAGTTTTCTCTTGCTTGAGTTAGAATATTCAAACATTAGGAGTCATAGAGTTAATCAAGCATTAGTTGAAGGTTCAGAAAGAAAAAAACCCTAACAGAGCTCATGGTAGAGGTAGAGGATAGGTAGGTCCATGGATGAGGGGTGGTACCAGCAGCAGTATGGGGACAACACTGACAAAGAGTGGCTATACAAGCTCAAATTTTTCAGGCTAGGCAGGGTCTTAGTCCAAAGATTCCAACATAGCAGGTTCTTATACAAACACAGATTCTAGCACAACATGTGCCACAGATTCATGTTCAGCCATAGGATCCATTGTAGCCATAGGTTCATGTGCAGCCATAGGTTCCTTTGGTTCCTTAGGTTCCAGTGCAACCAGTTACTATCACTAGATTAGAGCAAGATTTTCAAGGATTACAGACTTGTTTGGCTACAGTTACTAGTAAGATAGATCAGTTAGGAGCTATGATGTAGGTATTTATGGCCAGGATGGATCAGATAGCCATTGGTGCTAGTTCTAGTTGAGCTCCTCCTACTACACATGATAGATCATCAGACAGAGATCCAGATGGGATAGGTGGTACAGGTGACACAGGGACAGGAGATGCATCAGGTGCCCCTAGCAGGTCATTATTGATATTGACAGATCATTGGATCACATGCATTGTGAACCGCCTCACAATAGGTGCTTAGTAATCATGCCCAAAGCATCTCTTAGGAATAATGTATTCAATCTAAGGATCACTTCTCCCACCATGAGGTGCATTTAGTTTTTCAACCCAGGGATGTATACTTGAAATGGTACAGCACAGTATGTGCACTAAGTTCCTTAAGGAGCCAATCTACCTATGTTGCAGGAAAGTAAACTACATGAAAGGAATCTATACTAGGGCTGTAAGAAAGTAAAACACACTTATTCCTTACTAAAATGAATGCTACAACTTGGAAACTTCTACTAAAATCTATTCTTCTAACCTAGAGCATTCACTAGAGCTATCCTTGCAGGTGTTGTAGGAACATTCATGAAGTACAATGTTGCAGGAAGAAACTGTAATCTTATATCTAGAATACTGGAAATGTAGGAAGTAAATATATTCTACTTCTACTCTAATCCACCTACCAAGTGGGCCCCCTTGGTTGGCTTCTACTAATCTATGAACACAGAATATGAACCAAAAGCTACATCATTATCTTTCAGAATTGGTTACATGAAAAATAAGACATCAAGTTGAAAAATGAACTTGCTGAACAAGATACAATCAGAACATTGTTCTCCTTCCAAAAATCCAAACTTACAAACAAACAGTCTCCTCCCTATAAATAGAGGATTGACTTCTTTATTCAAAATAGAAAAGGAACTAACTAACTAAAACCATGCCAAAGAAAGAGAACAGGAAGCACAATGGCCCATGACGTGCACAATAAAGTCTAGTCGATCAAGTCAACATGTTGGTAATATGGAGGGAATATAACAGAGCTATATTTATGCATCTCTGAAATAGTGCCTCCTGATTTGTGGCAGCCGTGTCTTCTGTTGCCATGATGGCTTATCTGCACGAAGCTGGTTTTTATGTCTTCCTTCAATGTTGTCGACCACTCCCAGCGACTCCTACTCCCTAGCAAGATTAGTTAATATGCAAAAGATATTCATGCAAGCAGCTTATCAAATTAATCCAGATGTTAGAACACACATTCAGATTATTATATGAAATACTGCAACATATATATAATATTGGCGTAATATGACATA
>MU227748.1:149618-161949 GCA_018584345.1 Thuja plicata
CTATTCCACCCATGGCTTAATGGTTCTTTTCTGCACTTAACAAAAGTTCAATTGACTTAAAGTTCACAATTGTTCTAATAATACTTGAAAATAGAGTGCAAGGACTAATATAATAAAGACAGTAAAACAGGCTCATCACATTGTATTTGATGTATCAGATGTATTGATTTGATCAAGACTTTGATGTACCATCTTGCTATGATGACAGTTTTGATATGACATACATTTGATTTTCATTTGTTATGATGACTTGATCATTTTGATTTCTATGATGATATATATGAGACTTTCTTTGATGATATGATGTCTTTATGATGTTATGATGCCCTTTATTTTTACATGTTATGGATGCAATGCCTTATATATGACATAGTTAGATGAATGAAAATGTATGCAAGTATATTTCTACATGCTTTTAATTTATGATGTATGCAAATTTAAATGATAAATGCAATGCAACGAACTTAAATGAATGCATGTTCTTTTTTTTTTGTTTTGATAATGCAATATTTCAATGAAATGCACCTAGATGAATGAGGAAATGTTTATAATGGTTTTGTTTGATAAATAATGTTTAATGATGTATTGATGTATAACTTGTAAATAATGTTTAATTATTATTGAATGCAATGGTAAATGCACAAGAAAGTCTCCATAATTGATTTGAATAAGGATAAAAATAATGATATCAACTCTTTGAATAATTAACCCCCTTGAACTTAGGAAATCCCCTGAATGCAATTAAGCTAAGAATGAAATGCAACTAACTGTTAGTTTGTCTTAGGAAAAGAAATGCAAAAGAAGATATATTTTCATCATTGAGCCTTTGTGAACTAGAAGCAAGTACAATCATCACTAATTGGATAACCACACCATGATAATATGAATACTGCTTTCATCAAACTTTAATCAGTTGAAACTAGTACAACCCTCACTAGTTGAAAAATCAACTATGGGAGTCTAAATACCAGTTTCATCATATTCAATGTTGTAATTGGATGTTGGTATTAAGATATGGTAGATCTAAATATCCAAGGTATCCGTTTGTGTAAACAAACAAAGGTCAAACCTCCTCCATATATGAATGTCCTCAATGATTCTTTGATGATCATGTCATTACACTAATTCACATATTTTGGTGGATCTTCCTCAAAATAGTCACACATAAATCAATAAAAATATCATGTCTTCATCATCCTCAATTTAGTCGTAACATCATTGATTAGCTAAAAAGTACATGACTCAATTAACATCATCAAAAACTTCAAGTGCTTGTATTGTATCAATGGTTTTTAATAGAATTCCATCCATTCTGATATGTTATGTTTTGTCAATTTTTAATCCTAATAATAAGGTCTTGAAGTTCAAGGATCAAGTTTCAAGTTCGAATGTTTGGGTTGAACAATTATATAAATCAAAGGTTCAAAAATTCCTATCCGTTGAAATTTTAAAAATTTATCATGTTATGTGAGCGAAAGGTGTCGTTATTAAATCCATTTGTGAAAACCAATTCGTCCCCCAAGTGAATATGAAACCATGTGTAAATCTGGGCAAATGAAATCTGATATGTGACAAAGGCTTTAACAATGCAGCTCAAAGACTTTATTATGACTATGTATAAATGATGGATGCAAGGATATATATACAATGAGATGGAAAATACAATATGCACAAATGCAACTAGGAAAGACCTAAAGGATCAAAAAGCACATGGTTGCCAAGTTTTCACCTTTTGAATTTATTGCTCTTTTTCTCTTTTTTTCCTTATTTTTTGCTACCAAGGCGTCTATTGCTAGGTTTTCACCAAGGCACTTTTCTTTTTTTCTATTTTTTTCTTTTCTTTGATTTTTCTTTTTTTTTTCTTTTTGTTGATATCATCAAGGCGCCTATTTTCTATTTTTTCACCAAGACAACATTTTTTGGATCTTTTGAATGCTTTTGCTTTCTTCATGCTCAATTTTTCCTCTTTTTATGCTTTTTCTACTTTTCCATTGTTTTTGAATTTTTTATCTTTCTTATTTTTTTGGATTTTTAACATTTATCATGTACAAAGAATGATGTTAATCTCATCGGATACACTTTCATCTAATACTATTTCAACCTATACACTTTCATCTTCTCAGGTGTAAAACCTCTTCAAGTGAATGTTATTGATAGGTTCTTGTAGCTCATCTCCTTCATAATCAGGTAACTTGTATGTTCCCATGCCAAAAGAGAAGTAATAAAAAAGGGTCCTAGCCAATTTTCTTCCCATTTCCATTTCTTTTATCGTTCTTCTTGATACTTAGGGTTCTCTCTCAACACTAAAGCTCCCACTTGAAATGCTCTAGGTTTGATCTTCTTGTTGTAGTTCCTTGAAATTCAATTTTGGTACACTTTCTAGTGTTTGTAGGATTGAGTTTGATGTTCTTCTAATAGTTCCAATTATTGAAGTCTTGAAACCCTATAATCCTCATATGTTATCAACCCTCACAAGGGTACTCTCAAAGATGGGATTTCAACCTCTTAAGGTAAAACAACTTCTGCTCCATAGACCAAAGAAAATAGTGTTGCCCTCGTTGGTGTTTTAATGCTTATTCTATAGGCCCACAATGTTGGGTTGAATTGTATATGTCAATCTCTTCCTAAATTATCAACTGATCTCTTCAATATCTTAAGTATTTTCTTATTTGTTGCTTCGGCTTGACCATTTCCTTGAGGATATTAAATTGAAGAAGAATGGTGTGTAATGAGAAATGTCTCACATAATTCATTCACATCCTTATTTTTGAATTGCTTTCCATTGTCCATTATGATGGCTTCAAGAATAACATATTGACAAATGATGTGGTTTAGAATAAACATAGAGATTTGTTTACCCATTGTCAGTTGTTAATGGCACAACTTCTACCCATTTTGTGAAGTATTATGTTGCAGTTATAATGTACTTATGACCATTGGATGAAGGTGGATAAATAATCCCAATGAGATCAAATCCACATTGATAGAAAGGCCATGGTGTGATTATTGGGTGTAGCGCTTGTGCGGGCACATGAATCATATCTCTGTGATATTGACATTTCTGACACACTTTAACAAATTGGCAAGCATCTTTCTCTAAGCTTTTCCAAAAGTAACCCGTGTGAAGGATTTTCTTAGCTAGGTTCAGCCCACTCGAATGAGACCCACAAATACCCTCATGAACATCACGTAAAGATAATTTTGACTCCTCATCCTCTAGACACCTAAGTATCATTCCGTAAAGACTTTTACGATACAATGTGTCGGATAAGATAGTATAACGGGTTGCTTGGCGTATGAAATGTCTCTTTTGAGTTCGGGTTTAGTCCAAGGGTAAGACTTGGTTTTTAAGATAGGTAAATATAGGTCCATACCAAGGTGATTCATGTCCATTTAATAGGAAAATAAGTTGGGTTTCGAGTAAGTCAAATGCAGGTTTTACCAATTCTTACACCTAGAACTCATATCTAGCATTCTGATCTAGTAGTTGAAGTAATGAAGCTAGAGTAGCCATGGCATCTGCTACCCTATTCTTATCTCTTGGAACTTGTTCAAAGGTGATAAAAACAAAGTACTTTTTCCAACCATCTACCATCCTCTTGTAAGGCCAACTTGTCATCTTTGGTTTGGTATTCATCATTAATTTGATTAATGGCTAGTTGTGAATCTCCATACACTTGCAGCTCTGTAACATTCCATTCTAGAGCCATTTTGATTCCAATGACTAAAGCCTCATATTCTGCAATGTTATTGGTACATGGAAATAATATTTTTTAAGACTTAGGAATAGTATATCCTTGAGGTGTGATTAACAAAATTTTGGCTCCTGATCCATGTTGGGTATAGGATCCATCAAAATACAACTTCCATGCTTTTGCTTCCACATTCACTATTTCTACATCTGGAAACTCTATTTGAATAGGATGATTTTAAACTAAGGGATTCTCTGTCAATTGATCTGCTATTACTTGTCCCTTAATGGATTTGCAATCCACATACTCAATATCAAACTCGCTTAATATCATCGCCCATTTAGCTATCCTTCCTGTGAGAGATGTTTTGCTAAGTAAATATTTGAGAGGATCAATCTCATAAATCAATTTGATCTTTTGCACTAACATATAATGTAGCATCTTTTGGGAAGCAAAAAATACCACTAAGAAATCTCACTCCATGAAACTGTAGTTCAACTCATATTTAACCAAGGTTCTGCTTAGGTAATAGATCACTCTTTCTTTGCCATCATCATCTTATTGTGCTAATGAAACCCCCAAAGAATGGTCTATTACTGAAATGTACAAAAATAAGGGTTTATCTTTGATGGGTGGCATCAAAATAGGTGGATTTATTAAGTATGTCTTCAAGAGTGCAAAAGCTTCTTCAAATTGATCATCCCATTTGAAGATGTTATCCTTATGTAATAACCCGGTGAAAGAATGGCATTTTTTTGCCAATTGAGATATAAATCTTCAAATGGATTGGAGCCTTCCTTGTAATGATCTCATTTGTCTAATGTTCTTAGGTGTTTCCATCTCCATAATTGCTTGAACCTTTTTCGGATCTACCTCTATTCCTTTGGCTGAAACTATATAACCCAATAACTTTCTAGATTGGACACCAAATGCACACTTTTTAGGATTTAATCTAACTTTGAATTGTTCCAACCTTGTAAATATTTTCTCTAAAATATGTAGATGGTCTTTTCTTTCATGTGACTTGGCCAAAATTTCATCCACATAATCTTCAAGAAATGTCTACATCATGTCATGTAAAATTGTAGTCATTTCTCTTGGATATGTAGCTCCAACATTTTTAAGGTCAAAGGGCATGACGTTCCAGCAAAAGGTACCCCAAGGGAAAGTAAAAGTAGTCTTCTCTTGATCTTCAGGTGCTATTTTGATTTGGTTGTAACCACTAAATCCATCCATTAAAGAGAACATGGAGTGTCTTTTTGTCAAGTCCACTATAGCATCAATGCTTGGTAATGGAAAGTTATCTTTAGGGAAAGCAAGGTTAAGATCTCTAAAATTGGTGCACACTTAGATGGACTTGTCATGCTTAGTCACTGGTACAATTTTTGAAATCCATCCCGCATAGGCTATGACCCTTATAAAACCAACTTTTAATAACTTCTCTAATTCCGGTTTGACCAACAAAGCCATGTGAGGATTCATCTTTCTTAACTGGTTTCACTCTGGGCTTCACATTGAGATGATGCATTATGAAACTAGGATCTAATCTCGTCATATCCGCATAAGAACATGCAAAATTAATTTGTTTCTCTTGGAAGAATTTGATGAAATCATTTCTTTCCATTGGAGTTAAAGATGTTGCAAGATGTATGAACTTGGGTTCCAATTTCATGCCAATGTTAACTCTTTCTGTTGGTTAAGTTCAATTAAGGTGCGAGATCTTTCCTCTTCATGTTCAGGCAAGGTATCTAGTCTCTCTTCCTTAGATGCCACAATTGGGTTTTCACCTTCGAAAACATCCTTTGTTTTTACTTTTTTTGGATCTACAACTGCCACATGGTGGTTTTCACCACTAGACCATTTTATATTTTTACTTTTTTTCTTTTTTGTTGTGGATTGAGAGATTGCATACTTGCTTCCATAACCATGCTTAGATCGAGTTCATTGGTGGAAGATGGTTCAACCACATTGAGGTATAAGGCCATGGCATTGTCATTAGGGAAATAAAGTATGTCATTTAGCTTGGTCAAATCCCAATCAATAAGTTCAGGATGGATAAGAGATAGAAATTCATTGGTTAAGCTTTCATTCATGGGTTTTAAGGACATGACTTCATTCAAAGGTTCACACATTGTATCTCTTAAATCAATGACATGAGCTTTTTCAAGGTGTTCCATAGAAGTTGGATCAAAATTCTCTTCACTTGAGTCCTTTCAGATTTATATGGGATAAAATACTCATGGATTAAACCTAACGTTCAAATCTCCTACCCACGAAGGTACCCAAGGTTCACCTACCCATTGATGTTCACTCGATGCTTGGCCTATATTTGGTGCTTCAGAATCATTTGGAACTTGTGTAGAACTTGATCCTTGGTCCATATTGGCTTGTTTTCTTTTACTAGATATAGAAGCATAAGTATGGATGACATATATTTCCTTTTCATGACAAGAATCTTCAGATAGATAATCCCATTCATATTCACCAGAGTCATCTTCACTTTCGAAGCCTAATATATGTACATGTTTATAGGAATCATGGATATTGCTTGAACTACTTCCTTGCTCTTGAAATCCTATGCCTGATTTTTCATCTTTGGATCTCCAAGGAGGTTGAATGGGTTCTAATAAGCCTTTGTTTCTTATTCCTAAGGGTCCTCTTCCCTTGTAACCCATCTTTTGCATGATTTGGAAACCTTTTCCATATTGGTCAGTTTGAATGTTAATATGTTGAACTCTCTCAGTTAGAACACTTGTATTATCCTCATCTTTGTAAAGACATTGCAATAATTCATTATCTTCTTTCTCTAAGGCTGATTGATCACTTTCTCTCACAAAATAGGAATTGTGCTTTTTAGGTGGGTGAGAACTAGAAGGTTCTCCATGTTTCCTTGGAGAAGTGGGTAAGTCAAATAGTGAAACAAAATATTCCCCCACTCCCTTTTGATGGATTTTACATTGTTTCTCAAATTTGTACATCATTGCATTCATCTTTTGATAATTATCCTCTTTGGCTTGCTCTCTTTCAACCCTGGAAGGTTTCAAACTTTGTTCCCTTGGAGTAGAAAATTTTACCAAAATGTCATTAGAATTTTCACCCTCAAAACTAAACTTCTCTTTTCCCTTAGTTGATGTGGATGAGTTAGTTTCATTGAAACTTGAGGTATAATTAGCATCCAATTTCAAACTAGGACCTTCTTCCTTAGTTTCTTCAATCATTGCACTAGAAATGGCTCTCTCTCTATTGTGTGGAGTAAATAGTTCATGTATAGGTTTCACCATATTACAAATATTGAAAGGGATTTGAGTCTCCTCCAATAGTAATTTCCTCACCCATATATGGAAATTTAATACATTGGTGATATGTTGAAGGCACCACTTGTATTTCATGAATCCACGACCTCCCTAACAAGATGTTATAAGTTAACTTCATATCTAGGACTTGAAAAATATTATCCTTTTTTATTGGTCCCACTTGAACGGGAAAAACCACCATTCCTTTGGAAGACCTCTCCTACTCATCATAAGCTTTGATAATGATTTTATTTTTTGGATCAATGGATGACTTGGAAAACCTCAAAGCATTAACTAGACTCAAGGTACAAATATTTAGACTAGCTCCTAAATCAATGAGGACTCTTTTGACATAGTTCTTTGGATTAAGACCTCTATATATAATGGGAGGTTTTGAGAATGATTTATACACATGTCATCTTGCTCGTAAAATGATAGACAATGAGGTGCAATAAGATTAACCACCATGTTTTTAAACCTTTTGTATAGTCAGAAAATAGAAGCACTTCCATTGTAGACTGGTTTAGCCTTCCAAGTAAGTGTTTTTGGGGTCATGTCAAGCGCCTTGAATGGGTTCCTAATTTAGACTTGGCTTTCCCTTGTTCAGCCCCAATTCTCTACCTCTCTCTAGCCAATTTTTGGCATTTTGGACTGCATATTTGAGATCTTTGACCTCAGGATCAAGAATGACCTTTTAGGTCTATGTCAACCTCAACCCTAACCTAGGTCAAGGTTGACCTCACCGCTAACCTAGGTCAAGGTCAACCTCGACCTTGACCCAGGGTCCATATTTTAGGATCCCACAGTTTCCAAATGTCGATCTTTGAAAAAGTTAATTCCCGCTTTCGGGTCGGCTGTTTCGGGTTTCGAAGTGATGATTCTTATATTATATTAAACATATGTCCTATCCTAGGGGTGAAGGATTTAATGGGAATTTAATTCTCCTATGTCAGACTCCTTAGAATATTGTGCCCTAATTTCATATAAAAGGAAGCTTTCTCCTCTCACTTTCTCTAAGAGATATTGAGAAACTAAGTCCTCTATTGAAGCCTAAGCATTATCAAGCAAATGAGAAACATTATCAAGTGAACTTAAAGCAAGAAATAAAGAAATATTTGAAGCAATGATTCATCCATCATCAAGCATTCAAGCATTCATTTTCATCAAAGAGATACATGGGAGGCCATTGAAGGATTCAAGCTACATAGTGCCCTTTTTGGTGATCTCTCCATCCATCCTCTTCCAAGCCTCTTCATACTCAAGAAACCATTCAAGATTTGGTGTTGGAGATCTACAAGAAATTGACTGAAGACATCCTACATTCTAAATTCTAGATCCATTGGTGCATACATACTTATGGATTCAAGGATTTGAATCCTCCACAAGGACTTTTACAAGCAAGGTGAATTTATGCATTTACTTTGTTTACTTCTAAAAATTCAATTATATATTTGAGGCTAATTCCAAAATTGGGGTTTGACTAAGGAAAACCCCTCCCCCCAAAAAAATAAATCTCTTTTTCTTGCAGGTATAGGTTCAGGATTGAAGATTTGAACTCAAATCTAGATACCCTTTTCAGCAAACTACCGAAATCCGCGAACAGATTTTATGTCGAACCTATGCAGGTCAGGGTCAAGATTATTGGGTCAGGAGTGAGATTAGTGGGTTAAGGTAAACCTTTTTCATAATACGACATTAGATCAGAAAAATATTTTTGGGTTTTTTTTGTCTCTGCGTTCCGGTTCTGAATCATACTTTGGACTTTCCAGAAATATAGTATAGACCTCAGAAAAAAACATTCTTCATATCTGAAATTATTTAAGGTTGGTACTTCCTCTCATTCTTTTCAATTACTATTATATATCATATCTACTTAATCATAAAATAGAATTTAAGATCTTCTTCCTTTCTCTCATTTCCGAATGGTTGATTCATTTGTGCATTGATCCTACTTTAGGGTTAATCAATTTGGATCTTTCATTTGTGCATTTGGGGATAAAAGAGGAACATGTTATCTTCCTTCTCCCTACATGCTTAATCACATTACAATATCACATCCATCAATTACAATTAAATGTAAAGGTTAAGGAAATATAACACCCCTAATCAAACATACTAATCAATTTTCTTCCTTTACATTTTGGTGAACCTGCGATAGACAACTCTTTCTTTTTGGTGTTAGATTTACATGTTTATGCTAGATCTTGCATGTTCTTTCAATTACATTTAAGATTAATAAATCAAAATCTTGTGTTAGTTCATTTAAATTACATTTTTGTATGAGCTTTACCACTTCTAGTCCTACATATAGTATCCCAGATAGAAGTCGTAGACTTATGGGTTCCTTTGATCCCGAGTCTTCCTCTCCTTTCCTTAGGATCTCGGATGATAACTTGATAACTCATGATTCAAATCCTTCTATGGAGCATAAATCTTCTCATTCATCTCATGATGAGGATGATGCCTTAAGAGTTCCTCCTGAACAAGTGCAAAAAATCTCAACTGAACTTAATAAAATGGGAAATTGGCTTATCCAACAAAACCATAATCAAGATTCTATCCAAGCTATAAAGGCTATTAAGAAAGTCCTTTGTGATAATGATCAAGGTGTTAACTTCTTGTGTGGTCTTACTCATCTTGTCAATTCAAATGTTAAACCTTTAGCTCAAGAGGCTCAAGAGTTAGGATATATACCTCCTATAACTAGTGAGGGACCTTCTTCTATTCCTTTACCCAGCATTCCTACTTATACTCCTCCTTTGATGACTACATCTATCCCAATTGCATCTATTCCTGTGAGTGCTCCACTAGTATCTCTACCTACCTCACAACCTTCATATCATAGTGTGTCTTTTACTTATTCTAACCCCCTTCCAACTATGGTTCCTAATGTTCCACCGGTTGTGTCTTCTATTCATGTTATTTCCTACACTTTTTCTAGTGTTCCTAACATTTCTATGCCACGTGTTTCATCTAATGATTCCACAATTATTAGTTTAGCTCAAACTATG
This sequence comes from Thuja plicata, assembly GCA_018584345.1. Lineage (NCBI taxonomy): Eukaryota > Viridiplantae > Streptophyta > Pinopsida > Cupressales > Cupressaceae > Thuja > Thuja plicata. Next base: position 159,615 of record MU227748.1, read on the forward strand.
TCATCTTTACAACAACAACTTGCATCCTTAACCCAATCCAAGTTTAGCATTCCTACATGTGACATGGGTAGTCATTTATCCTTAGACATCATTCGTGCTACTATCCCTCAACAAGCCGATATGCCTCATCTTGAGAATTACAATGGTAAAGGCGACCCTATCACTCATGTCAAAACATTTCAAATACTTTGTAGTGATTATGCTCATGACCATAGGATTTTAGCTAAATTGTTTGCTAGAAATTTTTGTGATAAGGCTTTGTAATGGTATTGTTCTTTACCTCCTTATTCAATTGATTATTTTCCTAAACTTGTTAATGCCTTTATCCAACAATTTTCAAATAATATTGGTCCACAAGTTTCCTTAACTGATTTAATGCATTTTAAACAAAACATTAAGGAAAAGTTGATTGATTTCATTGGTAGATTTAAGCATTTGTATGCTCAGATTTCTTATCCTATTCCTGATATTGATATTCAACGCATGTTTATTTCAAATTTACAAAAGGATATTAGAGTGAGATCCTTCTTACTAAATTTACCTCTTTTCAACAACTTTGTGCAACACTTCACCATTATGAGTTACAAGTGAGTTAATTTGAGAGCAACACTCCAATGGCTCCTGTTCCCATTGATAAAAGTGACAAGTCTCCTAATCCAAATAAGTTTCAGAAACCTAACAAATATGTCAAGATTAATAAATAGATAAATTTGGTTGCTGATCAAGTTGTTGTTACATCCAGTAATGTCACTTCTGCATCCACTGCTTTCTGTATTAATCATACATTTACTCCTCTCTCTGAAACTTTGCATTCTATAATGATTAGGTTGTTAAGTTCTAATATGATTACCTTGCCTCCTATTTAACCTCTTCTCCCTACCATGATAGCATCCAAATCCTTCAATTCTAAAGCTTTTTTGTCAATACCATCGCCAGAATGGTCATGATACTAAAAAATGTTATTCTCTAAAGTATAAAATTCAAGATTTAATTGATTCTAAGGCTTTTTCTATTGAAAATTTTTATGGTAGTGGAAATAAATCTATTTCTCCTCCTAATCAAAACCTTCAAATTTACAAAAATCCTTTACCTACACATGATACTAATACCATATCTCAACCATCTTCTGTGGATATTGTTTATGATTCAAAGATGGATGATCTTAATCACATTGTTAATCATGTGGAGTGTGTTGTTTCATCTCAATTTACTATTCAAGAACCTTCACATCTATTTCAACTTCCAGTTCCACCTAAACCTCAAAAACACACTAAGGATAAGCGACCCAGGGAACTTTTAATCACCTTTGATGATTCTAAAATGATTAAAGCTCCTGATGGTCCCCTTTATATATATGCTAGGATTGCTAAGATACCTACTCATGGCTATCATTTTGATCCCACATATTTAATAAATGTCATTACTAAGGAAAATCTTTTTATGAAAAACTTACAATGTGATTTCTATGATCCATCTGATGCATGGATCCAAACTTGTAATGGTTTTCTTTATCCTGCACTTAGTTCTATCAACTTACCTGTTGAACTTTGTGGTAAAGTTGTATATACTACCTTCATTATTATTCCTACTTCTGATCAATTCCAAATCAAATTTAGTTTACCGTGGATATCTGCTATGTAGGCTATCTCTTCTCCTATTCATAAATGTCTTAAGTTCATTCATCATGGAGAAGTCAAAATGATTAATCATAGTTTGTATCAACCTTCTAGGCCTACAGATTGTGCTACTCTTGCTTTCTTTTGGCCTTCATTACCTAACTCATGTCCTCCTTGCCCTGATCATCTCTTTCGCTCATACCAAGCTTACAAACATCACAAAATTGCTGAGTTAAGCATGCCTCAGATAGATCTCAACCATGGTCTTTTGCCTACTCCTTCCATACCTCCTTTAGCCATTAATTCTAATTCTAATAATAAAACTTCTACTATTTCATTACAACCCATTAATAATCCTCCTATAGAACCCATGAAGGAATCTGTGGTCATTACTCCTAGTTCTCAAAATGTGTTAAACAAAGCATAACGTAATAAATCTGATAATGACAATGTAAGAAGCATAGAGCTAATGCTAGGGCTCGTGCTTCTCTTCTTTGAAACTCATTACCTTCTTTTGACCAACCTATGCCTGATGTTTCAAAAGAAGTCAATATTCATAATTATGTTAAGATGAATGATTGTGATGAAGGGCGCTCCCCTTAATACCACAAACACATAACAGAAACAGAGAAGCAACAACAATTTGCAAGAACAGAAAATGGACATCTTATTATCTCCACAAATGCGGAATTACAAACTTTCAGAATTACAATATGCAA
>MU227748.1:174975-194859 GCA_018584345.1 Thuja plicata
TGAATTGATTTGAATCATATGGCTATAATAGTTAATATAATTCAGTGATAAAAATCACCTAGGACATTAAATTTGATTTAAAAATGAATTATGCCAAAGTAACATTGTCATGACATAATTGGGGGTGATCACACTTAGGGAAAATAGGGTCTATAGTTAGAACACACCAAATTTAGGTGGTTACATTTGTCCCTCTTTGAATTGATGTGCGAGCAGCACATTGATTCAAAGAAAGTTTTTGATTTTGACTTCAGAAAGATTGAGAATTGTGTTCTTGGTTTTCAAATGAAATGTTTATGAGATCAGTCTCACACTCGATCGAACTAAACTGATAGAATTAATCTTGAACTTGGTTGTCGTCCAAAGATCAAAAAAATATTTTCAAAGATACCAATTCTAAACTTGGTTGTCATCCAAAGATTGATAATACTGATTCTGAACTTGGTTGTCATCCAAAAAGCCAGGATGAAGTTGTCAGGAGCTTAATAAGAATCTTTTAAAATGAGGAGACACAAGATATCCATCTCAAGAGAACCAAAGCCTTCTATCCAACAGTTCCAACTTTAGTCAAGGAAATTATTATGCCCCTAGTTTGTTTGATAATGAAGTCATTTTAATGTTGTTTCGAGCAAAAATTTAATTGATGATAGTGTGATCATGCCCCCTGAGGAACGAAATTGAAGGAAAAGAAATAAATCCCTTTGTTTGAAAAAACGTATCACTTGCAGGAAGCGATTAGGACAAGAAAGAATGGAGTAGAAGAAGTGGGAAAAGATGTTGTATTTAAAAATAAACACACGAGTTCCAAGTTAATTACATGAAAATATGAGTGGTGAGACGGATAAAATGATGTCAGACCAAGATTTATGATAAAATGTACATTCTGACAGATTCTGGGGACAAATGAAGCAAATCTATAGTTTTTGAAATTGTCGTAAGAATGGTACTGTGCTGCTGAAAACATTGTAGGCACCTTTGATTTGGTTTGTGATTGATCAAAAAGAGAACAAAAATGTAATCGTAATTGTCTGGGAGGAGTTTCAAAACTCCTAAATGGCTCAAAAGACCAAGATAAGCCTCAAAATTTACCATTTCACTATTCATTTTCACTTTCATCCATAGTAATGCTGAGAGCTCTGTAGAGAAGATGGTAGTCCCTGTGAGGAAACATCATTTCAAGATGAGCCGTCGACATCAGCGCCCGGCCGACTACCCACCGTTGGTAAGTGCTCGTAAAACTACCTCGTAAATTTTGCAAATTTCAATTTCATGCATTTTTGTAGCTTTTACAGTCCCTTTAATTTTGAATCACATCCAGGATTCTGGATCGCAACCTGTAAAACCCGTGTCGCATCTGGGATATCCCAGATCACATCTAGTTGCCCCGAATTTCTACATCGCATCCAAGGTACTCTGGATCGCATCCTGTTGTCTTGTTTTTGTCTTGTTTTGTATTCTATTTTGACTTTGTTTTGTACCCAGTCATTTTATGCTCGTACCTTGTTTTTAAGGTCACATCCCGTATGTCGAGGATCACACCCAATATTCTCCATCGCATTCGGTATACCCCGGATCGCATCCTGTAAAACAAATTGCACCCTATTGGTTTAGGATCATATCTGGTTTATAGAGTTAGGATTTTTTATCCTTTTGATATATTTGTGTGTTGCAGACCTTGAATCACTTAGTTGATCAGGATACTACATCTCCTTGGTAGATAGAAACTGATTTCACCTTTGTATGTGTTAAAAATAGGTAGATTTTGAGGTAGTCACCTTTAGAGGCACATATCCAGGTCGTGTGCTTGTGTTATATGGACTACTTTCTGATGTTGAGCAGTCCACAGTGATTTGATGTGGATTACGTTCATTGATAGGTTTACCCGAGATAGGAATAAACCAAGGGTTGTTGATTGCTCTTGCTAAGAGATGTCACTCAGATCACAACACCTTCCATCTGCTGACCAGGGAGATCACAGTGACTCTAGAGGATGTATGGCGGTACTATGTGTTTTGATTATGGGCCAAGAGGTATAATTTGAGTTGAGAGGTAGCATGGCCATTGGTGTTGCACGTAGATACTTCCAGGATGACACTAACGATCAGAGATATCTGTCATGGGACTATATGGTCGATCATTATGATCACTTATCTGTGTACTTAGCAGGTCTAATAGGTGGCATCCTGATGCCAGACAGAGGTTAGCATGGATTCATGGTCGGCTAGGTAGGTATGTTAGAGCAGATGGTTACCCAGAGACAGAGATTTGCATAGGGCAGTTGTATTTTAGCCCATATGTATTGAGAGTTGCACGAGATAGTATACCATTACACTCGGAGCATGACCGTTGGGATTTTGATTCTTCAGATCTAGGCCTAGGAGCACATCCCTGTTACACAGCCAATTGTAGATAGACAGAGGGTACCGAAGCAGCCTTATGTATACATGTATGCCAGCCTTATTCAGTAGCCCCATCTAGGCAAGGTCGAGTACTGGCGCCATCTTTTTGATGATATGACTGATGTCGTTTGGCAACCATATTTAGACTACGAGGAGTGGACCTCAGATGCACGGTAGGTACCCTTTTTATTTCAGAGTTGGTCTCTCATTGGGAGGACCAGATATATCATAGAGCAGTTTATTCACACCCGAGTATTGAGACAGTACGGTCGTCGGCAGGGCAGGATACAGGATGTCACTGTGTATGCACGGATCTAAGATGAGGCACCATTGTGGGGTGCTCAGTTACAGTATGAGAGAGCTCACCAGGAGATTCATGATATGGTCGGAGTAGATTGGGATCTCTTCCTTGATGTTACTGATGCAGGTGTCTCAGATGGATATTCCGCAGAGATGCTCTAGTACCCATTTCCTTATTTTATAGTACCAGAGGAGATCATTCCTCGCATACAGGAGCCTTTGGATTATGATCCTGAGGATCATCCTTCCAGAGGGAGGGGAGGAGCACAGAGAGATAGGTCCCCTGGTAGACATGGAGGTCAGGACGGTGGTAGGGATGGCAGGCATCCTCCTCCTGATGAGGACGACGGGGGAGATGATAGGGGTGGCGACGCAATGGGTGGCCATGCGGAGGTTGCTAGCGGTAGTGGGGAGGGTTAGCGTACTCAATTTAGATTTGTAGCCCCACAAAGAGATCCTAGTCTGCTCCATACTAGGGACCAGCAGAGACAAAGGCAACAGAGGTCACAAGATAGACCATAGGATAGGGGATAGGATAGGTCTTAGGACTAGGATACAGGTAGAGATGGAGATCCTCTTTCTAGATGTGAGAAAGAGAGAGAGCAGCTGAGGACTCAAATTATAGCTTTAGAGGCTAGAGTGACAATAGCGGAGGCTAGGGCTATAGCAGTAGATTCCAGACTTTCCATATCATATGCTTTACTACTAGACAGGGATAGGAAGATGGAGAGACTCGGCATAGAGCAAGACGTACAGGCTCATACAATGACTCAATAGGGACAGAGGGCTACCTATTATTATGCTCTTTACCATGTAGTAGTGCCAGAAAGGAAGAGGGCATTATCTTTTTCATGGTTAGCCCCACAGTCTGAGGGGGAGATGCCTCCTCCTCCATTTGTACCTCCTCCTCCTCCTCCACCAGATCAAGGAGAGGGGGGGAGCCAGAGCTGATGTATTTTGTCATATTTTTATTTACCTGAGTTCACATTGTATATCTGGATCCTACTGAGATCTATTTTTGTATATGACATTCATACATGTATATCTAATTTATTCTATCATACTAATACTCTGATACTCTTTATGCATATTGTTCCATATTTTGATCTATAGCATGTGGTGATATATATATTTGATAGCTTCCTGATTCTGATATGTTCCATGAGTTCTATTTTCTTTGATAGAGTTATTTGCACATGTGATGATATCTTGGTCTCTTGATGAGTTAGATTTTAGATGATGACATCATGTTATGATTTGATTACTGATATAAATATGTTTTAGATGATATTTATGTGAAGATGCAAATGTATGTCTCTTTTGATTTTCCCTTTATGCAAAATAGATGTATGGATGCACTTTATGATGTAAAGGTAAAAATGCAATACATGGATGCTTTGTTGTGGTATTTTCCTTGTTGCTTATTTTTATGAATGCAAAATGTATGCTATGGATGTGCAATGATAGATATATCAATAATATGGATGATGTAATTAAATTGATTTAGAAGAAGAAAACTGAATTAATTTGGAGCCCATAATGCCTTTAATGTTTTTCTTTTCTTGTTTATATTCCATGCAATTTGTCAAAAATGTAATGATATGTAGACTCTTAGGACTTTGTCACTGGTATGCAAATGTATAGCTTTTTATCATCATTGGGCACTTTTCAGAATAGATACCACCTGATAGTACAACAAACAATAATACCCACTGATATTATGAAAGTATGAATACTATGTTTTATTTTGAAATGTCATAAATAGACTTAGGCATCAAGGCATAGAAGCCAAGACAACAAAATAGTCACCTTCCTTTTAATATACCAGATTATGATTAAGGCAAGATATTGGACCTGCAACGACCTCAAAAATTTATATCTTTGGGTACATTATGATTCGTATACCTTAGTAAGAATCTAGATCAGAAAATAGACAAGGAAATTATTTCAACCTCACCGTAGTTTACACATAACGAAGATCAAGATATATGCGACTATCCACCTACAATGGAAGCTCTTACCATAAACATCAAACTTAGGTGAAATTTATAGGATTATTTTGAAATAATCACCATACGCAGAAAACCAAGAAAACATTATGCCCCCATCCTTGTGACTCTTTGTCTTTACGAAGACGTCATTGAGCAACTAAGAAGACATAATAAATCATCAAATGTGAATCAAGCAAATAAATTTTATAATTACTTAGACACCCCTAGTTGAAAACATCATCGGGACATAGAAGAATCATAATCAAACCATTATCAAACTATGTGTTTAAGTAGCACTTTTTCATTCATCTATCAAACACAGTAAAGATTCGTCAATCAAAAAATTGGAATATAATAAATATGGTGTTTCCATGCCTGTGCATTGATAGGATAATCCATTCATGTTTGCGATCCAATATAGCCTTGTAGGAAATCCATTAATGTAAATTTCATGTTTGGATATGTGATATCTGAAAAGACACCCTTGTTTTGGAAAGTGACATTGTTTCACATGTATCAAGAAATATCGTGTTCGTGAGGCAAACCATCCTAGAGAAACCTAGCAACCGCAACCTACCATGCCAGCAAAGATGCCCCCAGTGTAGAATGACCTATTCCTAAGATGTAAATGTAGACAAATCCCAAGTGAGGATAAGATAGCCATTTAGGAAATGAAGTCAGTGTATGAGCACAGGTGTAATTTACGAAGGCTCGGTATCAGTAATGCATTGATAGATGGAGTGCAGAACACAAGTGGTGCCTGATTGCCAGGTTTTTTCCACTTTGAAAGATCTTTTCTTTTCTTTTTGCTACCAAGATGCCTGTTTTAGCAGGTCCTCATCAAGGCACTTTTCTCTTTCTCAATTTTTTTTGCTATTTTTTCTTTTTTAAATGCTTGTGTAGTATCAAGGTGCCTATTTTCCAGGTTTTCACCAAGGATACCCTTTCTGTAGGACCTTTTTCCAATGTTTTTGGATTTCTTCAAGATCAATTTTCTGAATGTAGAATGTTGATAGGATCTGGAAGAATGTATCCCTCAGGTGTAGCCAGTTGATAAGCTCCAGTCCCAAAAGTAGCAATGATAACATAAGGTCCCAGCCAGTTAGGTTCAAATTTTCCTTTCTGCTCTCTGTTAGGCTGGTTCTTAGGATTCTCTTTGAGGATGAGATCTCCCATTTCAAATTTGTGTGCTTTGACCTTCTTATTGTAACCTTTGGACATACGTTCTTGATACACTTTGAGATGATTGAACGCTTGTTGTCTGGGCTCATCTAGTAGGTCTAGAGAATTTACCCTATCTATGCGGTACTTCTCATCAGTAGCAAGACCTTGTAAAGATATCTGCAAAGATTGGATTTCAACCTCAATAGGTAGTACTGCTTCAGTGCCATAGACTAGAGAAAATGGTGTGGCTCCAGTTGGTGTTCTGATGCTTGTTTTGTAGGCCCATAGTGCCAGATTCAGTTGTAGATGCCAGTCTCTGCCAGACTTACTCATAGTTCGGTGTAGGATCTTGAGAATATTTTTGTTCGATTCCTCAGCCTGTCCATTACCTTGAGGGTAATAGATTAAGGAGAAATGTTGAGTAATATGGAACTATTCACAAAGGTCATCAATGTCTTGACTTTTAAATTGGCCCCCCATTGTCAGTTACAATTGAAGAGGGTATCCCATATCTACAAATAATGTAGTTCAGAATGAACATAGCCACCTGTTTGCCAGTGGCTTTGATTAGCGGCATGGCTTTGACCCACTTTGTGAAATACTCAGTGGTCGTAATGATGAATTTGTGTCCATTTGAAGAGTTGGGATATATTTGTCCAACCAAGTCAAATGCCCATTGCTGAAATGGCCAATGTGTTATGAAAGGTATAAGTTCTCTGGCAGCAGCATGGATGAATTTCCATGTGTCTGGCATTAAAGATATGCTTTTGAAAACTAAATAGCATCTTTCTCCATGGTAGGCCAGTAATAGCCTACTCTGAGCAGTTTCTTCGCTAATGAAAATTCATTCGAGTGTGATCCACATACACCTTCGTGGACTTCTTTTAATGCTAGATCGGACTCTTCAAGTTCTAAACACATAAGAAGTGTATCATCGAGACCTCAGTGATATAGGTTGTTAGTTATGAGGACGTAACGTGATGTTTTCCTAATCAGGGATCTTTTCTCATTTTTGGATAGATTGTCAGGGATGGTTTGGTCAGAAAGGTAAGCAATGACATTGGCATACCGAGATTGGTCTGGGGCGTTCAAAGCACATATTACCTAGTATTCAAAGGTATCAAATATAGGATAGGATAGTTCTTCCACCAAGAATTCATAGCAGAATTGATGTTCTTCTAGTTGTAACATGGATGCCAATGTAGCCATAGCATCTGCAGCTTTGTTCTCTGATCTTGGTATCTGCTGGAAGGTGATGAAGATAAATTATTTCTTTAGGTCGTCAACAACTAATAGCTTGTAGGGCATCAACTTTTCATCTTTCATTTGATATTCCCCATTGACCTGATTGATAATTAGTTGGGAATCACCATACACGTGTAACTCTATAATCTTCCATTCTATCACTAGCTTAAGGCCATTTAGCAATGCTTCATATTCTGAAATATTGTTGGTGCATGCAAACATTAATTTGTAAGATTTGGGAATCTTGTAACCTTGAGGGGTGATGAATAGGACCCCTGCTCTAGAACATTGTTGAGCGAATGAACCATCAAAGTACATCTTCCATGTATATTCAGTTAGATGCATGATTGTTTCATTAGGTAATTCAATCATCAAAGGTTCATCATCCAGGAGTGGTGAATCATCCAATTGATCTTCAAGGACTTGTCCTTTAATAGCTCTACTTTCTACGTATTCAATGTCAAACTCACTTAGAATAAGGACCCATTTTTCCAAACGTCCTGTCAATGTTGTTCTGATCAAAAGATACTTTAAAGGATCAATCTTAGCAATGAGCTTTACTGTATGAAAGAGCATGTAGTGCCTCAATTTTTGTGATGTGAAGACGACTACCAAGCATGATTTTTCAATAATACTATAATTGAGCTCATAAGCCACCAGTGTTCTACTAATGTAGTAAATAGCTCTTTCTTTCTTTGTTTCATCCTCTTGTGCCAGCAATACTCCTAGGGATGTAGCTATAGCTAAAATGTATAGGAGCGGGGGCTTTCCATGAATAGGTGACATAAGAATAGGAGTATCTAGGTATCCTTTCAATTCTCTGAAGTTTTCTTCACAGTGTTTATCCCATTTGAAGGTAACCCCTTTATGTAGTAATTTAGTAAAGGGTTGTGCCCTATCTGCAAGTTGGGACATGAATCTCCTGATGGACTAGATTCTTTCTTGTAGTGTCCTCATTTGAGTGATGTTGCATAGAGGAGCCATCTCTAGTATAGCTTTCACCTTTGCAGGATCTACCTCAATTCCCTTAGTTGAAACTATAAATCCTAGGAGGTTCCCTGATTGGACCCCAAAGGCACATTTCTTTGGGTTGAGCCTGAGTTGGAATTTTTCCATCCAATCCAATATCTTTCTTAGGTCAGCAATGTGAGTACCTCTTTCTTTGGATTTAGCCAATGTGTCATCTACATAGTCCTCCATGTTCTTGTGCATCATGTCACGGAATATAGTTATCATGGCTCTTTTATATGTTGCACCGGCATTCTTTAGCCCAAATGGCATGATGTTCCAGCAAAATGTGCCCATGCGCATGTAAATGTAGTTTTCTCTTGATCCTCAGGGGAAATTTTGATTTGATTATAGCCTGAGAATCCATCCATTAAAGAATACATCTGGTAGCCTGATGTGAGGTCTATAATCATGTCAATGTTAGGTAGAGGGAAGCCATCTTTCGGACATGCTTTGTTCAAGTCTCTGAAGTCAGTACAAATCCTAATAGATTTATCTATTTTAGATACAGGGACTACATTGGAGAACCATCTTGCATAGGCAATGACTCTGATAAATCCATCTTTTAACAACTTTTTTAGTTTTGCTTTTACCAATAATGCAACATGAGGATGCATCTTTCTAAATTTTTGTTTCACAGGCTTGATCCCAGGAGCTATAGATAAGTGGTGCATGATTAGATTAGGATCAGTATAATACCATGTAAATTTCATCTTCTTCTCTTTCAAGAACTCTATGAACTGTGTCTTCTCCTCTTCTGATAAAGATTGTGCAAGGTGGACTATTTGAGGATCTTCAATGGTGCCCAAGTTTACTGGTTGTGTTGGTTCAATCAGCACTGAAGATCTTTCCTGAAAGTGTTTGGGGAGGATATCAAGAGTCTCATCCCTTCGCGCCTCTAAGAGGTTTTCACCATTTAAAATATATCTTTTTTCTTTACTATTTTGGGATCTGATACTGCCACAAAGTGGTTTTCACCATCAGTCCACTTTTTCTTTTTATTTTTTAGCTTTTGATTGAGAAACCTGATATCCTCCTGTGATATGTTCTCACTCCTTACATTGGTGGAAGATGGGTAAGGTTCACAAGCATTGAGATAAAAAGCTAGGGTGTGGTTATTGGGAAAGTCAAGGATAGGTGTAGGATTTGTTTCAGTCCAATCAATTAGGTCTGGAAGTACCAATGTTAGGGAGTCAGATTCTAGGAAGGACAGCATCATGCTAGTATCAAGACTATTAACCGACATGATGTGGTCTGTTAAGTTAATTTCTCCAATGTTTAAATCAATAAGAGTAAGATCATCATTCAAAGGTTCATTTTCAGTTATATGCGAACCAAACTCTAGTGACTCATCAGTAGAAATCTCATTATCATCTCTCCGTAAAAGGAGGCTTCCTGCTTGTAGCCTATGAAATTCTTCTAGACTTATGTATTCACCAGTTTCTGCATCAATGATCGGGGGAAGGAACTCTTCTTCCGCTTCAGGATTATCAGTGTCATTGGGAGGAGTGTCTGACTATTTATGAGGAGCTGAGGGGGCCGCAAACATGTGAATTATATCTATCCCAATATCTTCAGTGGTGACAGATAGCTCTTCCCATTCATAGTCATGAGAGTCAGTGACCTCATCATCGGATCTATTTAAGTATTCAACAATTGTTAGTTGATGCACCTGATTAGCTACATGTGGATCAAAGTGTGGTAGATCAAGGATATGTGAAACTATGACCAACTGCCCCCAGTTAGGATGTAACTCCTGTTGTCGGGGTGTCTCTTGAGTAATTGTTGCTATGGTGTCTCCTACCTCTTGAATGGGAGGTTGTGCTATCAAAGGGGTGTGAAGATCTTGCGGTACCTCAAAGCTGGGTACATAGCATTCTCCTTGGTAGTTGGGGTATTGTGTGCCAACATGTAACAACCTCTCATAGGACCACTTTTCTAGTTTGTCTGTTTCATCACTCCCTTTATCTGAGTGTGGACTCTCTTTTGAAGCTGGTTTATCAGTTTTAGCATTAAAAATCAGTCATGTTTTATCTCTGGTATTCCAGAACTCCATGGGTATAGGTTCAATAATCCCTCATCCTATGTCATTTAGAGGTCCTTTTCCTTTGTATCCCATATGTTTGAGGAAATCATATGTAGAAACTGAGAAATACAGCTTCGACTTCCAAGACCAATCTGCATGCAAAATACCTGTTACAAAGAATGAAGCAAAAGACCGAAAAAGCAGAAACCCTTCTCTGCTCAAAAAGTGAAAGCTCAAAATGTATTCAGAGAGTATGCAAAAACAATTACAAGAATTCAACCTTAAAGGTGAATGAAACCCTAAAAAAGGAAAAAGGCTAACCTAAGAGAAAGCTTAAGTGAAAAATAGAGTACGACTAACTTAATAATTAATATCAACATGATATAAGTAATAAGTGAGGAAAACTATATACTCTAACACCCCCCCTTAAGTGAAACTCAGGAGGTAAGCTAACCTAGCATAGCTATGAAAGTAGGAAAATGGGTCCCGGCAATAAGGCCTGATCAGGTACCCAAAATAAGGAAATCTCTGTAAACCGAACACAAAGGAGAAAACCCAGTGGGAAAAACTCCTCTCCAAAAAGAGATATAAAAGCAAGCAAAAGACAAAGAATGACTTCAAGAGACTCTCTCAAAGCCATGAGTACAATGCATACTGCCAACCCCCCCGTGAGAGAGGGTCAAGGCTCCAAAGCCCCCCCAGAATGAAAGAACCCCTGGATCAATGAACAAACCACTGTGACTCCACTGCAAAGGAGTGAAATACAGTGAGTACTAAAGAGGTAATCTTAAAAGATGAGGTGTCACTGGAAGGCTGAGCTAATGCTCAAAGGAGTAGATATGAGGATCCTAAAATGGAATCCCCAATGCAAGTGGTATGACAGGTGTGTTGACACTATCATGAGAGAGGAGATAAGTGTCCTCTATAGAATCCTCAACAACTACACCTGGTGGCTCGATGAATGGAGTTGGAGGGTTTGGAAGTGCTGAAGAAGAGTCCTATGGAAGAGAAAAAACCTCAACAAGAGGTGGTGCGGAAGTCATAATAGTGGTCTCAAGAACAACACAGAGGTTCAAGTGACCTGACTGCACCACGTGATGCTCTCACAGAAGAGGAGAGTTGTGCTCCGATGGTGGAGATGGTGGACCAAAGTGAGAAAAGGTGTAGAGACGGGTGGAATGATCAACTGTCCCTGTAGAAACAATGCCACCTATCACACTATCCTGAATGAAGACTGAATCTAGCGTGAACGCAACTATCTTCCCTGATCCACTGTGTGTAATCTGGTAAATCGAGAGAAGGTTTGCAGACAGAGATGGAACATACAATACATCATTGAATGTGCCATCCTGAATGCATACAAAACCTTTCCCGTAGACTGGAAAAACAGTGTTATTCCCCATGAGAATGTGGGGAATGGGAGAAGCCTCAATAGAAGAGAAGATCTCCAGAGAAGACGCCATATGGTGAGAAGCACCTAAATCCAGTATCCAAGGGACCTAGGAAGGAGATGCAACGGAAGCCCGTAATTCATGACCCTGTCCAAAATTTTGTCCAGATGTTGAAGATGAGGCAAAAGACTGAAAAGTAGACCACTGTGAGGTGGAAGAGGATAGAGAGGAAATAGTGCTCTTCTAAAGGAGAGCTTGAAAATCTGCAATCTGTTTCTCATAGCCATCAAATCTCTTCTGAAAACAATGTGACTCATCATGAGGCCCCTTCTGACAATAGGAACATGTAGGGTTCTCAGTCTTCTGTTTCGCCTTCTTAGAAGAAGATGGTGGGCCAGTAGAGTGCTGAGAAGAGGAATTAGATTTATGCTTCAGCTTCAGCTTCTGTGTATCCTGAGATGTCTTGGCAAGTAATGCCTGTGACTGTGAACTTGTAAGAGAATCCATCTGACTGAGCTTGGACTGCTCACAAGTTAACCTGTCACAGAAGGTCTCAAAAGAGGGCATAACATGATGTGCACCCAGTGCATCCATAGTGGAGTAGAAGGTAGAAGTGAAAATATGATAAGGGCCACGAAGCTTTGAGAGTATCAGAAAGATACACTCATCATCTGACTTCGTCTTTCTAGCAACCTGTAAAATAGATCGAAGAGACTTAAACTTCATTAGGAAGTCCTCAATGCTGGTGAATGATTCAGGTACCAAGGAGGTGATATCTGCATCTATCTGCAGGACCCTAAACTGATTCATTGTGCCAAACAAGGTGGAAAACTTGTCCCACATATCCCTGGGTGTGGTCAAACCATCCAGGTGGAACAACAACCCATCTAAAACATTAAGGGCAATGAGGCCCATTGCCTCATCCATCCTATTCCTATGCATAAGAGCCTCATAAGGCCTCGGTAGAACAGGCTGAGCCACATCCAAGTAGGACCATAAACCTTGTGACATGAGGATTGTGGTCATTTGTGGCTTCCATGTGTGATAGTTATGTGGAGTCAGAATGGCAATGGATGTGTCCGACATTGAGAGAATAAGATAGAAGAAGAAGGGTCTCTCTGAATTGAAAAAGCAGAAAGAAATATGCACCCCCCCACACACTATCAAACTAACTCATGTACACCACAAAATGAAGTAAAAAATACAAAGAACCAAAGAAAAACCTGAGTTTCTGAAGCAAAATAGGAGCACAAAAGAAGGTGCATCTTTGACTACAAAATATAGCAAGCAAATGGAAAAATCAGGAAATGAGACCTAGATGAGAGCGACGGGATTGGAAAGAGGTTTTTGGTGATATATAGAAGTCAAAAATCTAAGTCTGCATGAGCCCTGTAGAGCCAAAAAGGTACAGGTAGCCCCAAAAGACAAGGTCACTGGAAAAAGATAGTCCCGGGAAATAATTTAATGGCCGTATGGCCGTCACGAGATGTCCGGCCGAGCAGAGGTGGCAGGTGGGCGGCGACGCCGGCGGAGGTGGCAGCTGGGCTAGGTGGTAGAGGCAGTCGGGTGGGGCGGCGGTGGCAGCAGGGTCCCGGTGGTGGCACGGTGGTCGGCGGGCGGCGTGTAGGCCAGGGGCGGTGTGGTGGTGGTGCCGAGGTGGCACGGTCGTGGTGCACTCTGGTAGCCCAAAAAATCTTTTAAAAAATGTATTTTTTTTAATTTTGCCTCAATTTTTGTGTCGTACGGCCCTAATAAACAAAAAAAATTCTCTAGAGGTGTCAAACTTTATATTTATTTTGACTCTCCCGGGCCTTCTGAGCGTGATGGTGGAGTCTTTTTTGGCTCAAATAGCTCCAAAAAATAGCACCTCCTTAGAAATGACAAAAAAACCCTAGAGAGGCTGTGGCTATCGTCTTCGAATCGCGGCTTCAAAAAACCTTCAAACCAGGCAGCAGCAGGGTAGCTCTGATACCATGTAGAAACTGAAAAATACAGCTTCGACTTCCAAGACCAATCTGCATGCAAAATACCTGTTACAAAGAATGAAGCAAAAGACCAAAAAAATAGAAACCCTTCTGTGCTCAAAAAGTGAGAGCTCAAAATGTATTCAGAGAGTATGCAAAAACAATTACAAGCATTCAACCTTAAAGGTGAATGAAACTCTAAAAGGGGAAAAAGGCTAACCTAAGAGAAAGCTTAAGTGATGAATAGAGTATGACTAACTTAATAATTAATATCAACATGATATAATTAATAAGTGAGGAAAACTATATACTCTAACATCATATCCCTTTCCATACAGTTCTGGGGATATCTTTACATGTTTGAATTCAGCCTCCACTAGTTCTCCTTTGTAAAGCCAGTCCAAGACTACCTATTCTTCTGTGTTATCTGAAGAAGATGTGGATTCCTTTACCATGCCAGTTGTTTTGTGTACTTTTGGCTCCTTAGATTTTGTAGGTGTGAATGTCGATGAAGGTTTCCCATAGGATCTTGGTGACACCGAAAGTTCTATCAGTGAGGGAGTTAGGTCCAACTTGTACTCTCCCATACCTATTTCTTCAAGTTTTAAGGTTTTTCTAAAACTCTTCATAACCATGTCCTTGGTAGTTCCAGGATTATCTGCATCCATAGCCTCTTTGTTGTGTGGGATCATGCTACATGCTTTGATATTATTACAAGTGTAGTTAGCATCTGCAAGGATCATCACTTCCACCCCATTATGTGGGAATTTTATGCATTGGTGGTAAGTGGATGGTACCGCTTGCATTTCATGAATCCATGGTCTCCCCAACAAGATATTGTAGGCCAATAGTAGATCCTGAAATTGACATATTGCGTTCCTTTCAATCGGTCTGACTCTGATAGGTAGAATAATAAGACCTCTAGAGAATCTTTTTTCCTCATCATAAGCTTTGATGGTTGTCTTGCTTCTAGAGTCAATTGTTTGTTCTAAGAGACCTAGCCTCTTGATTAGATCCAGTGTACAGATATTCAATATTGCACCTCCATCTATCAGCACGCGTCTAACACAGGATTTATGAATAAGGACTTCAATATGGAGGGGTTGATTATATGGATGTGTCAATGGCTTATCATCCTCTTCAGAAAAGGAGAGGTAATGCGACACGGAGATGTGATTGACCATCACTTGGAATTTGTCTATATTAATATCCTTTGGGACAATAGCAGTGTGTAGAGCTTGTTCTAGGATTTCCCTATGCACTATAGATATCTTGAGCAACTCAAAAATGGAAATTTTGGCAGAGGTTCGTTGCAATTAGTCTACCAAGTCATATTTTGCTCCAGGAATAGTAACCACATGTTTTGTTGTTGGTTTAGGAATATTGACAATAGGAACCTTGGATTTTGATGTCGGTTTTGGAGGTCCTTTGATTGTGACCTGTGCTTGGCTCCGTGTTACGGCATTTGAGTGGAATGAGACACCTTTGATTGTGACCACATTGATGGATTCAATTTTTATGTCTAGCATATTGATCACATTGTCATTTTTGGAATAGGTGTAGTTTACCTCATTACTCTTCCCTTTAGATGTTTCTACTTGATCATAACTAGGAAAGGGTTTGTTGAATGTTGTATGATCCTCATTGGTAGTTTGTCCATCTACTTTGATCTTACCTCCTTCAATGAGGTCTTGGATGACATGTTTAAGCTTGAGGCAATTATTATTCTTGTGTCCCTTATTTTTGTGGAAGACACAATAGGAATTATCATCCCACCACCTGGGTTTGACCATTGGTTCCCACGGTTTGGAATCTAGGATTGTAAGAACTTTGTTATCCAATAGTGTTTTCAAAACGGTCTCAAGAGGTTCCCCCAAAGGAGTGAATGTTCTTTGGGGTTTTGAAGTCCATGTCTGACCCTTGCTATTATCATAGTTTGCTTTGGGTACGGGACTTGTTACCTTAGCATTTTTTCTTGCTTGCATGCTATTGGTTAGGTTGAATACCTCGGGTTTAGAATTAATGTTAGAGGCATCAACCATTCTGTCATTAACAACATTTTTGTTTTGCTTCCACCATTTAGGCTTGGAGTTGGAGTTGTTAGTTTTGTTTTCATTTTGAAGGGTGATCTCTCCCCTTTTGAACATGACTTCCTCAATATGAAGGGCATTTTTAATCATTCTGTCGAAGCTTAGAGAGTCTTGCATCTGTAAAGCGTAGTTCAATTCAGGCACTATATTATTAACGAAGATCTCCATCTTCTCTATTTCGGGAATGGCCCTTGAATATCATGCAAAGATATTTCTCCACCTTTGTAGGAAGTGAGTAAATGATTCTCCAGTTCTTTGTTTGGTATTACATAGGTCCATCATAGTCACATCATGTTGGATGTTGTAGGAGTAATGTTGGATGAATCATTGGATCAATTCCTTGAATATTTTGACCTTAGGGTTCATTTTTTAGAACCACTCCATGGCGTTTCCCCCTAGACTTCCTGGAAATAGTCGCATGAGGTATGTAGGTTCGTGCATGTATTCTATGCTTAGAGCATAGAATTCCCTCACATGGTCATGTGGGTCAGTTTATCCTGTATACTTGTCATATTTTGGTCTTGCCACATTGGGAGGAAACGGGACCATAATGATACTCTTGTCAAAAGGAAATGGACAAATGGCATCCAAAGAGTATTTTGTTTTGGGTTTCTCTTTTTCCTGTTTGAGATTTGTGAGCTCTATTTGCATCAAATTGAGGTTGTTTGGTGAGAATAGATATAGGATTTGGTACCTCCTTTTCTTTGAGATTTTCCACATCATAATCCTTGGGTAATTTGACACCTGTGGATGCTAGATGGAGGAAGTACTTTTCTTTATCGTCATTGATTATCCGTTCTAATATCTTATGGAATCGTTTACTCTATTTGAGTTTTTCATACTCATCTTCAGGAATCTCCCCTTCATTGTCTAATCCAAATGGGCCATGTTCAAATTTGGGTCCTTCCTCCTCATCTGTATCTTTGGGATTTTGGTTTTTGCCATTGTTATATTCCTCAAAGGCCTCACTCCATCTGTGAGTGTCACTATCCATTTGAGGGGAATCTAGATCAAGTTGGGAAATACGAGAAGTTTCTCCTTGAAAGTGTGGTGTTTTAGGAGGCACTTTCGATCCTTTAGATGTGTAGTTGTTGCGTCTTATGTTAACCATGAAGTTATTTCTCAACTTTGTCAACGTTTCCCAATAGTGCAAGTGAGAGCTTCAAAACCATTCAAGTGGGTGTGTCTAGGTAAAAGTAACTGTTTGTTGTTGGTGGATGTAAATGATTCCGGCGTCAGAGGGTTAGAATGCCCTGATAGTGTGTTGGAAACCAATTTGTTGGTAGAAAGCGGGTAGACCACACGTATTGAACTGATCATGAAAGACTGACGAAGCATGCAAGGTAGACGTTCGAAAGAGTTTTGAAATTTCAATAGGGAGACCAGAAAAGACAACAGGAACTAGCTAAAGAGCCAAAAGGGTATCCTAATCAACTAAGACTTTCTAGGAAAGTCTTCTGCAAGTACCCTCTATTCTAGATGTGAGCCTCTGATGACACCAGATGCGAGCCTAAATCCTAGATGTGACTGTGTGCTGACCAAATGCAAGCTAGCATACAGGATGCGATACTAAATACCAGATGCGATCCTAAATACTAGATGCAATTTGGAAAATCCAGGATGCGATCTTATGAAGTCTTTGTTAGTTTTACCAGTTTTGAAATTTGCATTTTGGAAGTTTGTGCAATTTGTCTGATTTGTGATCATGTTTGGAGACTTGCCAGTGAGTGAAAAAACACATGTATCTGAAGGTTTGAATATTGTTGCTTGTTTGAAGGAGTTTATCTTTTTAGTGATCTTTCAAGTATGTCAAACAGATTTGCATTGTTAGGAGGGTGAAACAAACACTCATCTTTTCCTATTTTCTAGGTGTAGGATGAAAATCTTTGCTTGTTGACTCAGGTACACACTCAAATGCTAATCAAAATACAGCCATCACCAAGCATGCAATGGCTCCAGTCATGATGTATTAGCTGACTCCAAACGCAAGTGAGGGCACAATATGATGAGTGTCTTGGGGAAATTAATTTTTGCCTTCCACAATGATTATCACCCTTTCGGGGGTGAATTAGGAATTATTTCAGTTGAATTTGTTGTAGATTATTGGGTAATCCATTTGAAACCGTCCCCTGTAGAATTGCACAAGGCAAAATTCAGGCGTATAGCCCTATGACTACCTGAATATATGTAGTCTCACAAGCAAGATTCAAGTGGCTCCGCTCTACATATACCCAAGCATGTTCAAGGAATGATGTCGAAATTCCATAAACAAAATTGGCTCCGTCTTCCGAGGTTGTAGCCTACGAGGAAGCAATTATTTATAGTGAGTTGGAAGGGTTGGTGTAAAACCTGTCCTCACTTGGGTCGTTCCCGGGAGATTTTTTCCTTGATCGGCAAGCCCTCTACTATTAAATATGCATACAAAGGATTGGCGAGCTTTGGATGTCTAGATTTCTGATTCTTCTGAAGAAGAAGAGCATACTCTCCTAATCTAAGTTGTTTTCTCCCAAAATAGAGTCAAGAAAAGTGGTTCATTTCTCTCAAGCAATGTTGTGCCTGATTTAGATGTTCCTATTTTAATGAAAACAAGATTTCTTGAAAAAGAGATTTGTCTTGTTCAATTAACCACAATGTTTAGTGAGTTTGCTTGTTTAATTTCTGTGTCCCAAAAATGAATTAAACAGTTGAGCTTGTTCTTTGATCCACAAGATATTAGTTATTTGTGTTGTTCATTTACTAATCCCAAAAGAATTATACGATTTGATTGCTTGTTCAATTAACTCCAAATTTCGTTCAACCCATAAACTGATGTGTGAGTTTCTGATTTTCCTTAAAAGGAAAATAGCATAGTCCTCTAGTCAGTTTAGTGATAGATTGGAAAACGTATCTTTAGTGTTTAAAGTAAGTAAATAGAGGTCAAGATGGGGGTTGGGAAACCTGAAAAATTGAGTTAGTTTGTTATGTAGCAACTCCCACAAAAAATAGCCAATGTCAACCTGCAAACAATCGTTAAGCTATCCAAAAGACCAAAGAAATCAAACAAACAAACGTTAGTGGTTAAGCAATGTAGTTCACTAAAATTTTCACCAGATGCGATCCAGAAAGACAAAAAATGACACAAAACCAAATAAGACCTTCTTTACCAGATGCGATTACCTACTTCCTAGATGCGATCCTAAACCAAAAATGATCCAGGAAATCCTGGATGCAAGCCTCATTTTCTGTGGTGCGAGGGTGTATCCTGAATGCGATCCTGCATGACCAAAAATGACCCTGTAACAAAATTCTGAGCATGCAAATTAGTGAAAATTTGGTTTAAAATGGGGTCA
Organism: Thuja plicata; assembly: GCA_018584345.1. Lineage (NCBI taxonomy): Eukaryota > Viridiplantae > Streptophyta > Pinopsida > Cupressales > Cupressaceae > Thuja > Thuja plicata. Next base: position 193,883 of record MU227748.1, read on the forward strand.
AGTTGGAAATCGGGCCCCACGGTGGGCGCCAGAAATGTGTGTGTATATTTGTGCACCTGTTGCCTGCAACACAACACTTCAATAAGTCATTATGTTAGTGAGAAACAAGGGTTAGTGAGCATATAAGACCCTAACATCGACCTATTACTTTCTAACTAGGATGAGTGTAGAAAATAACATAAAATCCCTTGGATTATGCTAAATACCAGTGACATAAACAACCTAGCATGAAAGATTTAGTTTAAAAACAACTATTTAACTATTTAGCATGCATATTACTCTAAAATGGACATTATAACTATACAAGAAAGTGACTAATGGAGTGTGTATGAAGCTATGAAGAAATATGTAGCATAACAATGCTTTGATATCCCTTCAAAATCTTGACATAACAACACTACAATTCAAAATTTTAGGCTTTTTTTGAGCTCTAAATCCCTTCAATTTATAGAGGAATGGGAGAGAGAGAGGGGAGACAAGGTTCATTAATGGAGCCCCTAAGGTCATTAATGAGATGTAAGAGCCATTAATGTCTTGAGAATTAATGAGGGATGGGCAAGAGGGAATATCCATTAATGGGTGATTAATAGATTTCATTTAAGAGGCATGGGAGGATGTAAGACTCAACTTAACAAGTTGGTACCTTAGGAAAGTCATGCTTGAGAAAGTTGACTTTCTCAAGTGGGTTGAGTTGTTAATCATTCTTTAATGGAATGTGACAACATTAGAAGGTGAGTTATGGTAGGATTAGAATTAGGATTAGATTAGCAAGGGTGGAATAGGTTGAGATGGGTTAGAACCCAGGGTAGAAGTGGTTGAGATAGGTTAGGTTGGGGTTTAGGGGAATATAAATAAAATGAATTAAACTTATTTAATTCATTTAAAAATATAGGAATTAATTATTTAAGCATTTTATTGCTTTTTAATAATTAAGGGGACTATAGCCATTTTAATTAAATTAAATAGGCTAGGGGAAT
>MU227748.1:221015-249282 GCA_018584345.1 Thuja plicata
AAATGGGGGAAATTGAATTTAATTAAATAAGAGAAATTTTATTTAATTAAAAGGGAGGTTAAATCTTTTAATTAAATAAGAGGAATTTTATTTAATTAAAAGGGAGATTAAATCTTTTAATTAAATAGGAGGAATTTTATTTAATTAAAAGGGAGATTAAATCTTTTAATTAAATAAAAATGATCAAACCTTAGGAAATATTGAAATAATTGAATTAATTACAATTTGATCAAGAAAATTGATTTGAATTGAAAATGTTCCAAAGCATTGATTCAGAAATTTGATAAATTGATAAAATGATAAATGGGGCCCAAAGTCTAGGCGACCATTTTAGGGTCCATACAGTAGTGTCTTCCAACTATTAACCATCAAAAACAATATTATTATCCGAGTTCGTAAAGTATAGAAGTGTCTAGACCAAAGAGGCATTGAGACATTACCGGTAATTTAGTATCAGCTATTCTACAGCATACTTGATCTACTAGATGATTATTCAACAGGTTCTAGCTTAGTCCATTTTGATACTCTTTCCTTTTTCCTTTGTGTTTTCTCCCGATGTTGACGGGTCTGCATCCGAGGGCGGCTCCCATTCCCGGTTCACCTCTTCATCCTTACTATCATTGTCAGTATCTACATCCAACAATGTTGCACTTTTCCAATCCATGACTTCCTTGGAGCCTTCAATATTTTATTCCTTCAGGTATATAGCAAACCAATTTGGGTTTTCTAGGCACTTGACGTGGAATAGCCCAGTCAAAAAATTCAAATTGCGGCTTCTACTCTCCAGTTTTATTTCGAAGACATCCCAATTTTTAACCTATAAAATGGAATATTTTGGAATAGGGATGTCCCCCAAGTTTTCCTTCCCGTAGTTCCTAGCTTTGTGTATCATGAGAGAATCATCAATATTGTTGAGGACAGTGTCTATATCTCCCAATATGCTCTTTTTGAAAATATTCGCATAGATTTCCTTGACAATCTTTTTATCTCTTTCAAAGAACATGGTTAGGGAAAGGAACATTGAGGCAATCTCAGTATTCACTCTGGTCCTATATATGTTGCCTAAGTAATTCTCTCCTAGAAACTTCATTATTGTTGTTTGTCGCTTCTTGCATCAAAGTCTTACTGGGGTATCCATTATACTCTATTTTGTCTTCTCTCATTTTCAGATTGGTTTATAGATGAAGAAATTTTAGCCTTTACACGGGAAGACAAGGGTACTTAATTAATATAGTGGCTTCCAAGGAGATCTAGTAGTTGTCTCAAGTGTGCCAAATGTCTAGACAATTATCAGATGCTCCTATGGTGATTGACAGGGATGTATTTCCATGATTATGTAAATGATGTGAAGATCATAAAACCTTGTGTCAATATCTTGGGGTGGTACAATTGAGTTAGCATGTCAAGTGATTAACATGTGTTAACTTATGCCTACGCTTGTAATAATGATTCCCCATAAATGGTTGTCAAGTGTGATGCATAATAGTTATTCCCAAATATTGCATAAGAATTAGTAGAGAGTTTACCTTGGGTAGTTAGATTTCATAATCAAAATCAACGAAGGTTAAGTAAGTGGGACGTATGGGTAGGATATAGTTTAATTAGTTATTATTCATTTTGTTTTAAGGAAAAAATATATTATATGATTAACTTATTATAAGATGATTGTTATCTTGATGTTTTTTAATTGGTTACAATGTGATTGTTCTTACTACTTCTATCTCTATAAGCATCTGAGTGCCTTTTTATTGAATTTATAAATATTCGTGCCTTTTATGATTATATAAATATGACATAAATTATGTATTTTTCCATTATGTAACAGTGTATGAAGTTTGTGAGCCTTGGTCTGCCTATTAATCAATACAAAAATATGAAAGGGTTGGTATTTAAGGAAATTTAGGGTCCACTCTCTATTATTAATCTTGGGATAAATTTCAGCTTATGTTTACCCTAGGTCCTTTTCTATGGAAATGCTACTGCCATGGTCATCACTTAGACCTTAACAAGTGACAATATTTCATTGTGATAGAAAACCAAGGAAAGTAGATTTATATGTATCTATGTTTAGATCCTTCTATAAGGAGATTTCTCAAAACCAAGTTAACACATTCTTTTCTAGAACATCCATATTACAGAACTATTATGGGATAAAGTGGAGCATATGGAAATATCTTGATTTTAGTTTGGTATTCTCTTATGTCTGAGCCGTCAGCTCCCAGTTTTTCCAGCTCATTTTCTTCTTTATTTCCTTCCTTGTAGATGTGTTTGAAATATGTGTCTAGGAATGAGTCCAAAAAGGTCTAGAATTCTTTCTAGGTTTGAGTTTAGTTTCTAGTTTGGTGTCTTTCTATTTCTTATGGCATTTATAATGATCTGAGAATCACCTTCTATCTCTAGATGTGTAATTCTCAAGTCCTTGCACATTTGTGTGCCTACCAAAGATGCTTCACATTTTGAATATTTATTTGTAGTATCTTGTATTGGTTTGGCCAATTTTTCCTTGATCGATCCCTCCCAATTGCGTACTATTCAACCTATTCCTACTTTACCTGGATTGCCTCTGGAAGTGCCATCAAAGTTTAATTTGTGCCAGCCATAATTAGGAGGCTGCCATTTACATTTTGCCTTGTCCTTCTTGCTTTGTCTTCCCCCTGTCCCATATTGAGGAGGGATAGAGAGATCATGCCACCTTTTCCTTACTTCCCCATCCCAAAATGAAAAAGAACCTTCAATGTTGGCCTTATTTCTCAGTTTATTATTGACAAGTTCCACAATGATGGCTTCTATTTTATTTAATAGATATACATGTTCCATCTTGTTATCTTGAAAGATTCTCTTGTTTCCTTATTTCCAAAGCTCCTAGACAATTATTGAGGGTGCTACATCCCAAATCAGTTTGTATAAACTATTATGCATTTTTGTAGGCCAAGAGTTTAAGAATTTTATTAGAGTGTTTAGGATTGTTGTGGCCTAGTTTAGTTTGTTTCATAGCCAATGCCAACAACCCATTGCACAGGGAAAATTGAGCGGGATATGATTAGTTGTTTCCGCATCTTTTTCACATAAGGGGCATCTAGAGGGTCCTTCAAAGCTTAATTTTTTGAACCATTATGTCGTTAGAATTCTCTGTTGCAAAGTATCCCAGAGGAACATTCCTTCTTTGGTCATACACTCTTTGTTCCAGCATATCTTAAGAGGGATATCTAGCTTATGAAAGTTATGACTATTGGTTATTGTTCTATAGCCATCTTTAAATTTATAATTTCCATCATTTGATCCATCCCAAACTAGTTTATCCTTACTTGATCTTAGTCTTATAATTTTGTTGCTTAGTATATCTGACAAATTCCCTAGATTTATTTTTAGATCTTATAGAGAGTTATAATTAATCTTATGGTGGAAAGAGTTACAGAGATATAGGGAGGAAGAAGGTGAGACGAAAGTCACTCGGTGGAGATTAATGGTGACAAGGTTGAAGGCTAAGTTTATACCCACCAACTATGAACTTGAGTTATTTAAGAAATTGCAGAATATGAAGCAAAAAGATTTCAGTGTGAAAGACTATGCCGAGGAGTTCTACAAGCTGACTATTAGATTTGGACATAGGGAGATTTCTCAGGAAAAGGTTGCCAGATATGTTAATGATCTCAGATTCAATATCCGGGATGAGATTGGCATGTTGAATATTGGTTCGGTTGAGGATGCTTATCAATATGCACTAAAGGCAGAAGATAAGTTGAAAAGGAGACATCAAGGTAACTTCTGAGGAAAAGAGAAGCAAGAGCAGACGGTAAAGGATAAACCAAGGGTTGAGGAGGAACTGAAACCTGTTGAACTGAGGAGAAAGGAAGGTAGAGGTGTATTCAAAGGTACCCATTATAACTGTGGTCAAGAAGGGCATTGATAATTTGAATGTCCCCATGCAGATAGGAAGGGTGGTATGAAGTTGCAGAGAATGAACCCAAGGTGGAAGGTGTGAATCTTTTACTTAGAATAACATTCCTACCCACGAAACAAGTTTATTCTTGTCAAAGGAAGAACTTGTTCAGGACTGTGTGTAAGTCTGGTGATAAATTTTATAAGGTGATTGTTGATGGAGGAAGTACTGATAACTTGGTTTCTGAGGAGATGGTTTAGAAGCTTAGTTTGAGGAGGTTGAAACATCCTTGTCCTTATAGGATAAGTTGGTTACAAGAAGATCATGCAGTAGAGGTGAATGATCAATGCATGGTGATTTTTCACATTGGTTCTTATAAGGATGAAGTATTATGTTACATTGTGGAGATGAGTTCTTGTTATGTTTTACTTAGAAGACCTTGGTAGTATGATAGAGAGGCTATTCATGACTATAAGAGGAACCTCTCTACTATCCTAAAAGATGGAAAGAAGTTTATTTTGATTCCTTTCAAGGATGAAGACAAAGGAAGGAGGAACTTGAACATTGGTAGTAAATGTGAGATGACTACAGGGGTTGGTGTAGACATTAAGGTTCAAAGATTTGAAGGCACTTTAGAGAGTGCTAGTGGTAAGAGCAAGCAGAAGAAGAATCGAGGCATGGGTGTATCGGTTAAGGACGTGGAGGACATATATATCAAGAATCAGTTTGGGATCTATGTGATGAATCCCAAGAGATGTTCATGGAGCTTCTAAAACATCTTTTTGCACCTAGGGTGTCTGATGCAGGAGCATCCTAGGGAAGTTGGCAATCTTGTGTCAACCAAAAATATGTTTAAGTTCTGCTTGGTGCTCGATAGGTGAGTTTTTAGATCTAGGTGGAGTCTATTTTTTTCTCAGTCGTTTCGGTGCTTGGTTCTTGGTGGAAGGAATATTTTGCTTCACTGAATGGACTCAGTGTTTATTGGCAGCGTTGATTCACCAAATGGGATCCGTGGATTTTTTTGTGCTCGGTACTGACTTGGGGGTCTTGGCTGATGAGTTCATCAACTAGCTTTTATGGATTGGGTGGACATTAGAGATTGCATCCATAATTTGAGGGGTTCGTTGGGATCATGCAGAGTTCTGAGATGTGCAAATTTGATGCATTAGATCTTGTGTGGACCTAAATCTATTTTGGTTCTTTCTTCTATGTATTTATTATTTGTTTGCAGTTGAATAGGTCATTTAATATGATTCATCATGGATTATATTGGGTCGAATGTCTTTTAATTTTTGTTTGTGAAGCTGACTTGTGGATGTGTTGTATATAAGGAGTGTGTAAGTAACATTTTAAGGATGAGCAAAGATAGAGGAAGAGTGAAAAGTCGATAGCAGACAGTAGTAAGTTGGTAAGAAACTTGTTAGATTGCTTGGTGGCTTGCGAGCACAAGTTTAGATCTGGTTTCTTCCACTTAGTTTTAGGGTAGGTTGGTGAAGTTGGATCCTATGAGATCTTGTTGAATTTGTTAATTGTATTGGTCATAACCAGGAAGGCCTTACAGCCTGGCATGTTGCATGTAATTGATTTTCTGAGATAATATAAGTTGATATAAGTTGTTATATCTATTATTGTTGTGTTTTCGTTGTTGTTTTTATGGTTGGCTGCAAGTTTGGACAGTCCATTATTGGATCCTTTGAGCTTGACTGCATCAGAATGGATGGAGAATTAGATTTAGTTCACAAGTAATTTTGGAACTTATCGTCAGAAACAAGGGTATAGATGATGTTTTTATATATGAACTTCACTTTGTGATGAAGTGTTGAAGGAACAACATGCATGGAATGTAACCATGGTCATCCTAACAAAAGATTATAAGTGAGAGTATCAAGAATGACATGAATAGATGTATGTAAAGGAATAGGACCTACCTTAATAAGTAAGGTTATAGTACCTAAGGATTTTTTGGCAACATTGTCAAAGCCATAGATAAGAATAGAATCAGGTTTAATCAATGAAGAATCCACATTAATTTTATGCAACAAATCAATGCTACAGACATTAAGACCAGATCAATTATCAATTAGAGTTCTTTGAATAAGATTACCATTGATAAGGATAGAAACCATAAGAGTCATCTTGATCTTGAATTTCTTTAGAAGGTAACTTATGTTGAGAATAAACAATTTGAGCTTTATTATTGGTTTCATTCATGCATTCCAATATATAATTTATATTAGTTTACATGAGAGGTTGAATAGACATGTTTCTCAAGGCTTTTTGTAATGCTTCATGGTATGTAGGTGAAGTTTGAAGAAGCTCCCAAAGAGATATGTTGGTAGGAGTATCATGAAGTTGTTCTACTAAATCATAATCCTTGCCAATATTTTGAGAGAGACGGGGTGCAAGAGGAAGCATCACTTGAGAAGCAAGAAGTGAAGGAGGAACAACTGAATTGGTAGGTTGTCTATTATTTATTGTGTGATATGTGTGAGAAACTACATGGTAATGATGTTGTTGAGCAATTTCTAGCACAATAATTGGTTGTTTTGGAGGTTGAGGGGTATCTCGACAAAAATAGACAACAACCTAAGGCTTTTCATTGCCTAAGACATTGACAACATTGACTTGACTAGGTTCTTGATTGTTCAAGGTTTTATCTCTAGAAGGGAGAGCATCAAGGAAAATGGTAATGATATTATTCTCTTTTTCCAAGGTATCCTTATGAGTAGGACAATCTTTAGAATAGGGATTAGGGATTTCCATCAATGCTTCATCTCTAAAAGGGATTCCATTTAATGAAGGCAATGTGATATTAAGAAAGGTATTTATAATACCTTCCTCTTTGTCCAAAATATCCTCATAAAGGAGAAAAATATTAGGAAATGGCTCAACATTAAATCTAAATGCGTCATCTCTAGAGGTCAGTTCATTAAAATAAGTAGAATAAATATTAACAACAATATCATCTTCTTTTATTAAATTCCTTTCATGGGCTATAGAATAATCAACATCATTGAGCAGTGGTTTATCCCGTGTAGGGAGATCATTGAGAGGAGGAATAGAACAAACTTTAGGAGAGGGGTAATAATAATTCTCTAAAGCCTTATTCCTAAAGGAAAAGTCATTAAAATGAATGGAGGGTATGGTATCATGAGGGGAATCATCAACTTTCACCAAGGTATTCTCAATGGGGAGGAACATATTAAGAGAAGAGTTAACATCACTCTTTAATACTTCTCACCAAAGAGAGATATTATTGAGAGAAGGGTTAACATATTATTGCACCAATATGTCCTCATGGATAGGAGGGTCTTTAGGAGATGGATAAAGTGATAGAAGGGAGGCTAAGCCATTGTCACATCTAGGAAATATATGCATTATAAAACAAATCTAAAATTAAAACATTAGAAAAATGCATGAAACAATATGGAATTTTTCTTTTTCTTTTGTCTTTTTTTCATCAATGTAAATGCATAAACAACAAATGAAAGTAATTCTCACTAATTAGATATAAATAAAGTATATCTAGACATCCAAAATAGAATGAAAATTTTATGAGTCGGGTTCACCAAAATGTACAATGGGAAAAGGGAAGTAAGGTATATGAGGGACTTGTCCACCTTTTCTCAATGCACAATCAGAAGGAAGATGACCCACTAGGCTCAAGTAAGACTTAACCGCTAAGTGAATGCAATGATCCTTTTTTGATAATGATATAATGATGCAATATAGATGAATAAATAAGAAAATATAAGTGGTTTTAGGAAAATACAAACTAACAAAAAAAATAGAAAGCTATAGTGGCCTGAAACAAGATCCCGAAGGCTGTACTGACTTGTAAACATAATCTAAAGTTGTTTTGGCAGGAACAAAATTCCTTGAGAATGAAGGTCATCCATAACCAAGACACAACATAATTCAATAAAATAGGTCACCCAACCCCAAGATTCATGAATTGGTCCACTCTGAGAGAAAGAGGGGACCCAATAATATTACAACACACTCTTCTAAGGTAGGTCCAAAAATCCACACATCAACCAAAGTCATCTTTGAAACATAACGTTTAAATAGGTAATAAAGCTTGTAGAACAATCAACCAGGAAACATCTTCCAAAGAAATCTTGAAGCATGTATATCTCCACACACCAAGATGAGACCCAAAATAACATTTCAACGTCAATTATAAAGCGTATCTAGACTAAAAGAATAGTCCCAGTTAAGGTAGCACATCCAGACACACAAAAACATGGCATATTTGAACATATCATATATAGATAATCAAAACTCACTTGAAAAACATAAATATCACCAAAAAATATATATTGTATGAAAAAACATGATTAATATCATCATTTAGCAACACTCTTTACAACATATTTAGAGAACATCGAAGATATTTTAGACTAGTCTGACAGAACCTCTCTGCTATCAGAGATCACCAAAAATATCATAACATTAAACTTATATTCATCTCCAACACAATTGATGACCCAAATAGTAGCAACAACCAAGTCATCAATCTGCAAATTATAAGTAATAGTAAAACTGGATCATCAACTTTAGCAGCAACAATAATACCAAGCAACTGCAGTAATGCCAATACAACAAGCTCAACACAATAACTAAAATGAATAGTAATAGCTAATCAACTGATATCATCCAAGTTTAGCACTACCTGACAAGTACTAAATTTTCTCAACAATATTTGTAAATAGATTTTATAAATCCATAGCATCATCATCACCAAATTGTACCAGTGAAGAAGGATCTTAGAAACATCATCAGAACAAAGATTATATCACCATAATAGTATCCAAAACACACTTGAAATGTTGTGCATTAAATATATGACATCTTTAATCATATCCACAAAGGGAACTCACATCATGATTCCTATTATCCATACCTATCTAAACAAATCAATATACTTCCAGACCAAGCACAACCATAGTACTAGCATGACGACCATTTGTACTTCATCCTTCCAACCTTTCATTAGTACTTCCAACAAGTTTGACATTAATGAAAACCAAAATGACATAAATGAAAGAATTTCCCCTTATATCATTGATGACAACACTTGTGAACTTCAACAAAATTTCTCATCCTTTGACATCGAGGACAAAAGGAAACATGTCAATATTTAACCATACCAAACTATGTTTCTCCCCTAAGAGCAACAACCCACATCAGTTTAAGAAATAGAAAATAAAGCTTTGAGTCTCCCCTTGGAAAGATACACCTCTAACATGACTGCTTTTCTAAAAAAAACTTTCATCTTTTCAATAGATGTTCTAAACAAACAATTAACCAAATCTTTGATACTAAGAGAAATTCAACACCCAAATGAGAAAGGGGGAAATACATATTTTGCATTTGGGTCTTCCCCTCAACCCATTCATTCTCTTTTAATTAAAAAATGAATTATCACCACTAGAGGGCACAAATCCATCCTCAAATCTTTCTTCTACCTTGTTTGATTCTTTTACATAGAACTTTTGTGTCTCTTCCTTCTCTTTGCTAGTATTGATCTTCTTTACCAAAGTATTCTTTTCTTAAATTATTCTTCTACAAAAATTCACAAAGTGACCAAATGTGTTGCAATTATAACATATTGGACCAGACTGTGGTCTTCCTCCATTTATCCTATCATTACTTATTTTAACATTTATGTTTATCTTGCACTTAGCAAATTTGTGTCCATACATCTTACAGGTATAGCAATATCCATTGAAAATTCTAGCATTTTCAACAAAGTGTTCATTTGCACCTACATTCTTCTTTATCTTACCTCTACACTCAGCTACCATATGTCCACAATTATTGCAAAATTAGCATCTTATATTAACTAATTAAGTTTTTATCTGAGTTTTGCATTCACTATCTCTATGACCATATTCATTACATAAAAAATGATTACCAATAAAATTTGAGAAATACCCGATTTGCACAAAAGAAGGGGAACTCCTAAATTCCTTCATGTTTCGAGCCAGATTATATTCATCCTTAATTCCTTTCATCTTAGGGTTGTCCCTAAATCCACTTCTATCTTCGATCTTCCTTTGTCCTAGTGAAATTTCATTTCTGATATCATCTTTGAGGTCCCTGAACTTTTCATTTTTTCTTTTGCATCTTTTAAAAATATTTTCAAATCTCATACATTTCTCTACACTTGTTTAAGTTAATTTTGATACTATCTTTAGTGTTTCTCTTTCCTCTGTCTAATTTAGTTCTTCTTCAACAATCTTTGCCCAGCTCTTATCTTCTTTTACCTTCTTTTTATATTCATCTTGAAGTTTTTATAATTGTGCCATCAAACAATTACTCTAACCATTATTACTTATGTACTAAATATTTCCATTTTCTCTAACACCTTTAGAAACTAGTCTTCCAGTGTTTCCCTTTCTAATTGCACATCCAACTTTACTAAAGATAATTTCATAACCTTTATTGCACATTTGACTAACACTTAGCAAGTTATGTCTCGGTCCTTTAATATAATAAACATCGTCAATTTTATTCTTACCATCAATTGATATGCTCCCAATCCTGCATATAGAGGAAAGTTCTTCAAAAGCATGTCTTTGAAATCCTCCATAACACTTTTCAAGATTCATAAACTTCTCATTATCCCCTATCATATGGTTTGAACATACAGAATCAATAATCCATGCAGTAGGTTCCACTTCAGCATGCAAAGTAGTCATCTTTACTTTCAAAACATTAGTTATTTCTTTGTCACCTTCATTTTATAGCCAAAAACAACAATTCTTCATTTGAGTCATTATCATCTGCATCCTCATAAGAATGTTCCTCCACAGTGCATAGGCTTCTATTTTCTTTGTCTCTTTTATATGTCTTCTTTCTCTTATCATAAATTTCATAGCTATTTCTCTTTTCATCATCACATCCTTAGAATTCATCTTGATAAGGACACTTAGAAGAAAAATGATCAATTCTACCACAGTTAAAGCATTTAAGAGACAACTTACCTTTATATTTATCGGTTCCTCTCATCATATTTCTTAAAAACTTTTCTTTAATCTCATCCATGTCTTCTTCAACTCCATCTTTAGATTTAATTGAACCTTTGAATGTTACTTCTTTCCTCTTTTTAGTAATGTCATCTATTTAAGCTATCTCAAATGTAGATAGTGAACTAAGAAGTTGGTAGGTGCAGAGAACCTCCCTTTTTGATGTATTTTGTGTGTTTAGGGTTGTGTTAGGAGTCTCAGGTTGGGTTTTAATAATATCCATTAGGTTTGGATCTCAACTTGTTCATTCATGTTTGTAAAGAGCAAAAGTGCTCCTAGGTGACAATATGGTCATTTTGGCTTAGAATGGCCAAAGTTACTATTTTTGAGTAACTTGTGGTTTTAGTGTCTTCTAGGACCCTAATTACCCTAACTAGGGTCATAGGAGTGGAAAATAGTCATCGAGTTGACTAAAATAGTCAAAGAGCAAAAAGTGCTAAAAAGTTGCTAGCAACTTTCAAAAGTTGCTCAAGCAACTTTTGCAACTTTTGCAAAAAGTTTCAAATGGAAGTTTGAGCGGTTGTAACCACCCATTCTCGGGTATTTGAGCATGGTTTGATTATTTTGAGAAGTTTAATGGAGTTTTGGATTGCATAGTACTTTTGAAAACATTTTGTACGGATGGCTCTCTGTGTTTTATTGTAATTCTCAGTGTTTTCTACATTTTGTACGGTTGTGTACGGATTAGCTTAGGTGATATGACCCCATGGGGGTGTACTGTTTTTAATTAGATTTATTTTTCATATAGTAGTTTGATTTCAAGTTAAAGTAGTGTGGATTTACATTAGGATTTAGGCCACTGTATCTGCAAGGTCAATTTGCAGAGTTGGAGGAGAAAAAATGGCTCTAACCTAAGCATCCACAGTTTAAAATGGCTGAAACCATGTGGGATGATGGGTTAGGGTATGTACATATTGTTTTTTTTTTCTTTTAGTTGAATCCCTAAGCTTGGAGTGAAGCCATATGGCTGACTGCTAGGAGTAGGTGAGCCTGCACAGGGTAAAGATTGGATTGTAATCAAGCACCCATGATCTTGGATGGATGACTTAGTGGCATTTGTGGAAGCCCTAATGTGTCAAATTGAAGGATAAAATGGTTTTATATGGTGAAAGGAAGATCAAAGACCAAATTGAAGACAATTTGTACTGACAGGTCCAGAGGCCTAAGAACAAGGTTGAAAACTAGGGCCTGATAGTAAATAGGGTTGTGGGTGCATTGAGGAACTATGGTTTTGGATTATTGAAGGGATAGTGGATAGATTTCATATTTTCAAGGTCTTTTGTGAGGTTGTTTGGAGGAATTTGGAGAATTTGGCTCAAAACAGTGAAAATAGGCCTAATTAGGCCTACTAGTGCATTGTGACAACAATTGGATTGTTGGAGTGTCCAGAAGTGTTGGAAATGTTTCCAATGGACTTTTAATGGACCAATAACATAGGAAAGATTCTATGAGGTGTATGAGGAAGATCCTAAGAAATATTTTGGGGTTCTAGGGGAAGATCTAGTGAAGAATCAAGAAGAATAGTGAACTAGTTGGACTAGTTGTAATTTAAAGGACTTTGTGTCTTTATCAAGTCAACTATACCTAGGAGGAAAGTTGGTAAGGAGGGTCTAGGAGATCCATATTGGTGAAGAACACATAGGAGGAGTAACCATTGTATGGTTAGAAGAAGTCATAAGCATTTTTGGAGAAGGAATCACTAGAACTCTAAACCCTCTGCATCAAAGTGGTATCAAAGCCATAATTTCTTGAAGTTTAGTGTATGTCTAAAGGGGAGGAGAGCCACGAGGTTGACAGCATGCCACCCAAGGCAATGAGAAAATATGACATAGTGGACTTGGTCCAAAATTTATTGGCAAAAGCTAATTTGATAGAGACAAAGGGTAAGAGGAAAGTCACTGAATAGGGAGATGAGAGTGATGAAGAAGATGAAAGCCAGACATGGGAGTCAACTGGCAAAGGAAAAGAAGTGGAGATGGATAAAGAAAAAAAGGTTTTATTGGATGCCTTCAAGTCCCTTAATAAAGATAGCATGGAACACATACCATACTATTGTGGTAGCTTGAATGGTGAAGAGTTATTGGATTGGATAGAGGCCATAGACAACCAATTTGACTACAAAGAAGTATCAGAAGAGAAGAGAGTCAGTTATGCAAAGGCTAGACTCAAAGGATCTGCATTGGTGTGGTGGAAAATGATGCAAGATGATAGGTTATCCACTGATAAGAAGAATATAGGTTCTTGGGAGATAATGAAGATCAAGTTGAGGGCACAATTCTTGCCCACTGATTATGAGATTCAAATGTATCAGAAGTTGCAGAACTTGAGACAAAAAGAGTTGACAGTAAGTGCCTACACTGAGGAGTTTCACAAATTGAGCCTAAGGGAAAGAAGACAATAAGAGGAGGTAGAAAAGGTGGCAAGGTACCTCAATAAGTTGAGACAAGGAATCCAAGATGAAATTAGTATGATGGCTCCTGATAGTATGCACAAGTGTTTTCAATTAGCCTTGAGAGTAGAAGAGAAGGCTAGAAGAAGGAATGATATCCACCAAAGAGGTAGGGGTAATAATAATAGAGGATTCAAAGGCATGAGTAACTTTGGTAGAGGACAAAGCCCAAGTAGACCAGAAGAGAATCAATCTATGGACAATAGTGGGAGTAACCAGTATAGAGGGTCATTTCAAAGAGGAGGATACAGAGGAAGAGGACCACCAAGGGGTAGATTCCAGTCACAAGGAAGGTCCAATTTTGTCTTCACTGGAAGATGTTACAATTGTAATCAAGTGGGTCATACAATGGGTTGATGTCCTAACAAAACTTCCACATCATCTATGGGAGAAAGAAGAAACCAGTTAGTGCAAGAGGATGACACACAATGTGTCGCTTCTCCCATCTCCAAGGCAGGACCAGTATTGGATGGAGAGAATCTAATTTTGAGAAGGACTTTGTTGAAAGTTCCTAGTGTCACAAAACCACCTCAAAGAAAGAACTTGTTTAAGACTACTTGTAGGTCCCATGGGAAGATCTGCAAGGTGATAGCGGACTATGGATCCATAGAGAATATAGTATCAACTGAGATGGTGGATAAACCGAAACTTAGAAGGATACCTCACACTACCCCCTACAAAGTATCATGGCTAAACAAGGGACAACAAATAGTGGTGGATGAACAAACTATGGTGGAGTTTGAAATAGGAGAGTATAAGTACAAGGTCCTATGTGACATATTTCCCATGTATGCATGTCATTTCCTTCTAGGATGCCCATGGAAATATGATGTGAAGCCCATTCATGATACTGAGAAGAATAACTATGTGATTACTAAGCAAGGAAAGAAGTTTCAGATATTTCCCTTACAAGAACCTAATGAAGAGAAGCATGTGGGAACCAGTGTGATGCTCTCGAGTGGAAAGGAGTTTCTAAAGGCTATGAAGAAGGAGAAAGGGTTATGTTTTGCAGTGATAGTGAAGCCAAATCAGGAGACCAAAGAGAAACCTTGTATGCTAAAAGAAGTACAAGCACTGTTGTAAAAGTACCATGAAATAATAGATAATGGATTGCCTAGTGAATTTCCACCCATGAGGGATGTGAGCCACTAGATAGACCTCATACCTGGAGCTAATCTACCTAACAAGGCAACATATAAGATGACACCAAGTCAAAATGCAGAGATAGCAAAACAGATTCAAGATTTGTTGGAGAAAGGGCTAATAAGGAAGAGTTTGAGTCCTTGTGCTGTGCCAATTGTCCTTGCACCTAAGAAGGATGGAAAATGGAGGACGTGTACTGACTCTAGGGCTATTAACAAGATCACAATCAGATATAGATTTACCATGCCCCAGATTGAGGATTTGCTAGATAACTTGGGGGGTTCTTGTTATTTCTCCAAGGTGGATTTGAAGTCAGGGTATCACCAAATCAGGGTTAGGCCTGGTGATGAATGGAAGATAGTCTTAAAGACAAATGAAGGGTTTTATGAGTGGCTAGTAATGCCCTTTAATGGCCTAACAAATGCACTTAGCACATTCATGAGGCTCATGAATGAAGTGCTTGTAGATTTTATAGGTAAGTTTGTAATAGTTTATCTTGATGATATTTTGATCTTTAGCAGGTCCAAGGAGGAGCACATGAAGCATTTGGAAATGGTATTGAGGAGGATACACCAAGAGAAGTTGATGATCAATCAGGAAAAATGTGAGTTCTTGAAAACTGAATTAATGTATCTTGGTTTTGTGGTTGCTAATGGGTGTATGAAGATGGATTGGAATGTCCTACACCTAGATCCATATGGGATGTTAGGAGTTTTCATGGATTAGCCTCCTACTATAGGAAGTTTGTGACAAATTTTAGTCATGTATGTGCCCCTATCCTCAACACTATAAAAGGAGGAATCAAATGTCAATTCAAGTGGACAGTAGCAGCAGATTAGGGATTTGAAATGTTGAAGAAGAGGATAGCATAACTGCCTACACTTAGATTCCGAAACTTCAATCAGTTATTTGTGGTGGAGTGTGATGCTAGTAAGCTAGCCATTGGAGCAGTGTTAAGTCAAGAGGGAAACCATGTGGTATTCTTCTCAGAGAAGTTGAATGAGGCTAAACAAAATTACTCCACCTATGATTTGGAGTTGTATGAAATGGTGAAAGCACTCAAAAAGTGGTGACATTACCTCCCACCAAGAGAATTTTTGGTTTACACAGATAACCATGCCCTTAGTTTCTTGAATGGGCAAGAGAAATTGAACCAAATGCACCTTTAATGGGTAGAATATTTGCAAGCATACACATTTGTTATCAAACACAAGAAAGGAGTTAGCAACAAGGTTGTTGATGCTCTAAGTAGAAGAGTACTAGCTATACAGGAGATACAATTACAAAGTATCAGAATGGATGACTTGAAATATCTCTATAAGGAGGACAATGATTTCAAAGATGCCTATGAGGCATGTGAGAAGTTCCAAAAGGGATTCAAAGTGGAATTCATTGATTACATGTTGCAGGAGGGACTATTGTTCAAAGGACACTTAATGTGTATACCTCAGTGTTCAATGAGGGAGAACATAGTCAAGGAGAAACACCAAGGAAGCTTAGGAGGGCACTTTGGAGTGGATAAGACACTTGAGCAAGTGAATAGGCATTACTATTGGCCAAGGTTATAGTCAGATAAGAGAAATTTTGTGGATAAATGTCAAATATGTCAGAGGGCTAAAGGACACAGTAGCAACACTAGGTTGTATCAACCACTATCCATACGTCAAAGGCCTTGGGAGTGTCAAGGTATGGAATTCATTTTGGGATTTCCAAACACATCAAAGGGACATGACAATGTGTTTGTAGTGGTGGATAGGTTTAGCAAGATGGCACACTTCATCCCTTGAAAAAAAACCAATGATGCTTCACATATGGCAGGCCTATTCTTTAGAGACATTGTGAGAATTCATGGATTGTCATTGAATATAGTAAGTGATAGGGACAGTAAGTTTGTGGGTCAATTTTGGAGGACTCTTTGGAAGATGTTAAGGAAAAATTTGTCTTTCTCTTCAGCCTATCACCCTCAGTAAGATGGGAAAACTGAGGTAGTCAATAGGTCTTTGGGCAATTTACTGAGATGTTTGACCAAGCAGCATGGACAATCATGGGATCATATCATAGGGCAAGCAGAATATGCCTATAATGACTCCATTAATAGGAGTACTAGTAAAATCCCATTTGAGATAGTTTATGGGGATAATCCTAGAGGGATATTGGAGTTAAGGTATCTCATTTTAAAAGATAAAATAAGTTCCCAAGGGGAATCATTTGCAGAACAGATGAAAGAGTTGCATGATCAAGTCAAAAGGACTCTACAAAAGCAAGGGGAGAAGTATAAGTCCAAGGTAGACCAGACAAGGAGGGATTTTCAGTTCAAGGTGGGGGATCTAGTACTTTCTTACCTTAGTAAGGAAAGACTACCTAAGGGTAAGCCAACTAAGTTGCTCATGAAGAAGATAGGACCATTGAGGATATTGCATAAGTATGGAAAAAATGCATATGAAGTGGAATTGACTCCAGATTTGGGAATTTCACCCATTTTTTAATGTATGTGACCTGTATCCCTATAAGGGACCATCCTCAGACACTGGTCAAAAAACTCTTTCAGAGTTGGGAGAAGAAGATTGGGTCAAATCTTTGCCTACCCCACACCCTCTGCAGTTGGACAGTATACTGGACTCCAGGGTGATTAAGAAGACCAGGAAGGGTACTTACAAAGAGTATTTGGTAAAGTGGTAGGGACTACCTGAATCTAAAGCCACTTGGATGATTGAGGTAGACATTTTGAAACATGGAGTCCCCATTAAAGACCTCCTAACTCAAGGGACTTGAGTTCTATCCCAGGCGAGTATGGTGCAGAGCACCTCCCTTTTTTATGTGTTTTGTGTGTTTAGGGTTGTGTTAGGAGTCTTAGGTTGGGTTTGAATAATATCCATTAGGTTTGGATCTCAAATTTTTCATTCATGTTTGTAAAGAGAAAAAGTGCTACTAGGTGACAATATGGTCATTTTGGCGTAGAATGGTCAAAGTTACTATTTTTTAGTAACTTGTGGTTTTAGTGTCTTCTAGGACCCTAAGTATCCTAACTAGGGTCATAGGAGTAGAAAATAGTCATCGAGTTGACTAAAATAGTCAAAGAGAAAAAAGTGCTAAAAATTTGCTAGCAACTTTTAAAAGTTGCTCGAGCAACTTTTACAAAAAGTTGTAAATGGAAGTTTGAGCGGTTGTAACCACCCATGATCGGGAATTTGAGCATGGTTTTATGATTTTGAGAAGGTTAATGGAGTTTTGGATTGCATAGTACTTTTGAAAACATTCTGTATGGATGGCTCTCTGTGTTTTATTGTAATTCTTAGTGTTTTCTACATTTTGTACGGCTGTGTATAGATTAGATTAGGTGATATGACCCCATGGGGGTGTAGTGTTTTGAATTAGCTTTCTTTTTCATATAGTAGTTTGCTTTCAAGTTAAAGTAGCATGGATTTACATTAGGATTTAGGCCACTGTATCTGCAAGGTCAATTTACAGAGTTGTAGGAGAAAAAATGGCTCTAACCTAAGCATCCATGGTTGAAAACATCCTAAGCATCCTAAGCTTGGAGTGAAGCCCTATCGCTGACTGCTAGGAGTAGGTGAGTCTGGACAGGGTAAAGATTGGATTGTAATCGAGCACCCATGATCTTGGATGGATGACTTAGTGGCATTTTTGGAAGCCCTAATGTGTCACCTTGAAGGACCAAATGGTTTTATATGGTGAAAGGAAGATCGAAGACCAAATTGAAGACAATTTGTACTGACTAGTCCAGAGGCCTAAGAACAAGGCTGAAAACTAGGGCCTGATAGTAAATAGGGTTGTGGGTGCATTGAGGAACTATGGTTTTGGATTATTGAAGGGCTAGTGGATATATTTCATATTTTCAAGGTCTTCTATGAGGTTTTTTGGAGGAATTTGGAGCATTTTGCTCAAAACAGTGAAAATATACCTACTAGGAATAGGCCTAATTAGGCCTACTAGTGCATTGTAACAACAATTGGATTGTTGGAGTGTCCAGAAGTGTTGGAAATGTTTCCAATGGAATTTTAATAGACCAAGAACATAGGAAAGAGTCTATGAGGTTTATGAGGAAGATCCTAAGCAAGGGTTTGGGGTTCTAGGGGAAGATCTAGTGAAGAATCAAGAATAATAGTGAACTAGTTGGACTAATTGTAATTGAATGAACTTTGTGTCTTTATCAAGTCAACTATACCTAGGAGGAAAGTTGGTAAGGGTCTATGAGATCCATATTGGTGAAGAACACATAGGAGGAGTAACCATTGGATGGTTAGAATAAGTCATAAGCATTTTGGGAGAAGGAATCACTAGAACTCTAGACCCTATGCATCATTGGTCCAAGGTGTAGGAATTCAAATCATGACTTTCTTCAATTTCATATTTCTTTGTCATGTAAGGTTTAGGAAGAGTTTTTAATACTTTTCTTACCACTTTATTTTCTTGTATTGTTCCACTAGCACCCTGAATGAAATTCACATCTCATTTAACTTGTGAATATGCTTCAATGATCTCATCATCACCCATCTTCAAATTTTTAAACTTGTTCTTTGGATTTGTCACTTTGGCTTCTTTTTTTTAAGATCTCCCCTGTATACACTAGTTCTTTTGTTCCAAATTTCTTTTTTTTGTCTTCAATCCAATGACTTTCCCAAATACTTCATCACTCAAATAGATCACATACCAACTCCGAATTTCAATTTATTTTTCTTCAACTTTCATCTCTTCCAGAGTCTGTGGTATAGCCTGAGGTGTGCTATAACCTTTTTTAATACTTTCTCATAATCCTTTTGGAAGAGACTCTAAATAAAAATTGCATTCCTTCCTACCAATCAGAGTAGTTTGTAACTTCAAACTTTGTATCCATGAAACTCAAATCCTGCACCATACTAGATATCTCTTGAGGGGTTAATATTTACAAAAATGAACCAAGCTCTGATACTAATTGTTGAACCCACAACAGGATTGAGAGGGGGTTGAATGAGTCTAGATAGAAAAATTAACTTTATTTCTGATCTTGATATACCTTAAATCACCATATACAATTAACTTTAATGAAACCATAAAATAGAAAGCATAATCAACATAAGAAAACCAAATTTGCATGGAAAATCCAAGTATGGGAAAAACCACTATGAGAATAAAACTCACAATATAGATAATCCTAAAATATAATGTTTAGGCTCACTATCAAGACTTGTATAACTAAGGCTCACTGCCTTGGGGATTTTTACAAAGATCTTGTACAACTAATATTCACTATCTTATGACAAGATACAAAAAGGTTGCTAGTAGACTCACTGTCATTTGGAGACACCATGAAGCTAAAAAATAAAATAAGAAGAATATTATAAACATGAATCAACATCAAGCATACATCTATCATTATCACTAAATATATTTCTTCTAAGTTCAAACTTCTGCACATATGCTTCAAATGCATGCTTACCCTCTCTCTTTCCTTCACTCCCTATGCTTTTTCAACCTTCTAATATTATTCTACACACACACACATGATGAACTATAACTGATTAAATGTTTGAAGATGTTAAGTTGATGACCACAGTGACATAAAAAGTCAATGCAAGGTATTATATCAGTTAATGTATTGTCATTAATGTCAACTTGATATAATTTGTATGGTCATGGACATATTGCTAAAGACTTCAAAGAACCAATGAATCAAAGGCTATGCTATCAATAATGGATATAAGTCAAGTATTCACAAAGTGACTGTATACACCGATGGAGTGTACACCAAGGGTCAGAGTAAAACAACAAGAGAAAAGTCACAATGTTACCTAACAAGCAAATGCACAGCATTACCGATGATCAGATTCATAGTGTTGCCCAATGAGAAAAGCACAGTGTAACCCAATGGATATAATTACGATGTTGCCCGACGGACGGAGATCCTAAAGAAAACTGAAGTCACACTGATAGAACAGTCATTTATCACCGATGACTAACTGAAGTATTGACTGACAGAACAGAGAGTTCAAAAACAATAAAATGCTTAGCTGTCAAGAGCTAAAAATAGACTTAAGTGATACTTATCATTATTTTAATCAACAAGATAAAGTTGGAGATAAGTAAAGGATTTAAAGATGCTTTGTCCAGTTCGAAAGAATATCTCTACGAGATAAAATTGGAGTTTTTATTTAAATCTAATTAGCGAGAATTGTGGCTCACACCAAGATCAAGAAAGCCAAGAACAGTGAAATCATGTATGTATAAGAGACAAGCTTATTCATTATGAATAGGGGGGAGTGACAAGAGAATAGATGCTGAAGAGAATTTGAAGGAGAAGAAAGTCTTCATTCAGACCTGATCAATCAAGGTGAGGAAAGAGCTAAATTTTGCAGACACCGACGAATAGTGATACAACAACACAGAGTAGAACAGTGTGGAGCAAAGGTATTGAACTGACAACATTGATCAAAAAGGTAATGCATTTACAATAGATCTGGAAATCTGCAATCCAAGTTTTATATGTGAATAGATCAATTTACCATTTTAGTTTAACCATTGAAGCATCAAGTCTCTTAACCGAGCAGGACATAAAAGTATTTTTTAATTGAGATACATCCCAAGGACTATCAAAAATTTTGATCATACAAAGTAGCATTGGATATGCATGATACCTATTGATAGGCCAAGTGAGTGTTTGATCAAGGATGGTAGCATTAGATGACAAATACTAAGTGACAAACTATCTATTTAAATCCTCTAACAAGGTCACACCTAATAGTGTGTTTGTAACCTTTAACAGGGTTGGCTCTTAATTGAGCTCACTTCAAAAGAGTGAAAATTCGGGGTACCAGTCCCGGTGGTTTTCCCGTTAACAAGGTTTCCACGTTAAAAATTCATGTGTTAATGTGTCTATGACTCATTACTTTATTGTTTTTCATTTCACTGAATTAAATATGGATTGATCGGTATACACTATTTATTTACTTTGTTTCGGTAATAGAAAGACTGCTTATCGATAAACATACAATAGAAGGTTTTACAAAGCATTCCGACAAGTAGTAATTTGATATAAGTATTTCAAGGCATTCATCTTACAGGACTGAAGATAACTAGAGGTATAAATTTGTGGTACTAAGTTTGAAGGGTTGATTTAAGGATTAATTTTGAGGCCACTGATTCATCCCCCCCACCCCCCCCCCCCCCCCCCCCCCTAAGTTATTACTAACAATTGGTATCAGAGCTTGTGTGCTTAGAAGGAAGGTTTCAAGACCTAAGCTAAAGATCACAATATGAACAAATGAGATGTGCCCAAGTTGAACAAAGAAAACTTTGCTTCATGGAAAAGAAGGATAAGACTCCACTTATCAGGTATTGGAAATGATGTTACTCAATACTTAGATATTGAATATGTGTTTCCCACAGGAGCACCCACAATTGAAAAAATGAGAGAGAAGCGTGAGAACAACTGCATGATGATAGAGCTTGCTTCCTCACTCTCCAATGCTAAATTTGAAGATGTCAAAGCATGAACTACTGCAAAGTAGATATGGGACAAATTGAAGCTTGTACATGGTGGTGATAAAAATGTTCAGATAGCCAAGGTAGAAAGCCTTAGATAAAAGTTTGATGATCTCAGAATGAAAGAAGGTGAAAACATCACACAGTATAGTACAAGAATCAAAGACGTATTCAATGCTATCCGAGGAGTTTGAGGTGTATTAGATGAAGATACAGTGGTAAGTAAAAATTTAAGAACCTTACTGCCTACTTATGCTATTAGAGTATCTGCCATACAAGAAATGAGAGAAGTAGCAAATAGGAATGTTATTCTAGATAGTATGATTAGAAGACTGATTTCATTTGAGATGAATAACTTTGATAATAGTGTCTTACCAAACATAGAGTCTGCATTCAAATATTCTTTGAAAATAAGTAAATCAAGTCATAAACACACTATGAGAAAAGATAGTGATAGTGAAAGTGAAGAAGAAGATCTTGATGAAATTGAAGCACTTATGGCAAGAAGAATGCAGAGAGGTAAATTACCACTTGTATGTTTTAACTTGTAAAAATTTTAGACACTTTGCTGCAAGATGTCCTAATAGAAGAAAAGATGACAGAAGTAATGGCAGGTCATTTGAAAAGAAGTTTGACAGAGGTGATTACATAAGCAACCAACAAATAGAAAGAAGAGATACCCAAGACTACAAGGACAAAGGAAAGAAGGCCAGTTACCTAGCTAAATGCAAAAATGAAGATACTGACACTGAATCTGATGAAGACGTCGAGATGGTGTTTGTGGCATTAAAAGATGATTCAGATGATGATGAAGAAAGGTATGTAGAAACTACGCTCATATCTAAAGTTATTAAAAATGATGTCTGGATCATAGATAGTGGTTGCACTCACCATATGACTGATGACAAACAAAAGTTTGAGACTTTTGAATACTACAATGGTTGTTCAGTAAGAATGGGTAATGGCACACCTTGTCCAGTTGAAGGTAAAGGAACTATAATGTTGAATAACCTAATAAAATGTGAAAATGATTATTGGGTGAAAGGATTGAATTATAATCTAATGAGTGTCTCTCAATTGACTAATTTAGGTCATGGAGTAGCATTTGAAAATAAGAAGGCAAAGATCTTCAATAAATCAGGAAGTCTGATTGGTACCGGTGAGTAGACAAAAGGTAACTTATTCTATCTGAATGATACTGACACCACTTGCTTAATGGCTGAAATGAAGATATATGGTTGTGGAACAAAAGATTGTGTCATGTAATCTTTGAAAACATGATAAAGATAAGAAGCAAGAGAAATGTAAGAGGCTTACCGACGATGATTAAGCCAGACAATATCATGTGTAAAAATTGTCAAAAAGGTAAGATGACAAAGTCTAGTTTCAAAAGTAAAACCCATACATCTGATGCCATTCTAGAATTAGTCCATACTAATCTATGTGGACCCATGAGAAAAAAGAGTTATTATGGTGATAGATATTTTATTCTCTTTGTTGATGATTACTCTAGAATGATGATAGTTATGTTTCTAAAAGATAAATTTGGAGCATTTAAGATGTTTAAATGGTATAAAAACAAAGTGGTAAAGAATTGAAATGCTTAAGATCAGGTAGAGGAGGGGAATTTATTTCAGATGAATTCACTAACTTTTGTAATGAGCATGGAATCAATAGACAGGTCTTTGCACCGAGAACACCACAGAAAAATGGAATTGCTAAAAGAAGGAACAAATCCATTATTGATTGTGCAAGGACACTGATGATAGAGAAAGGCATCACCCAAATATTCTAGAGGGAAGTTGTCAGTACTATTGTTTATACATTGAACAAAGTACAATTGAAGAAAGACACCAAGAAGACACCCTATGAGCTATGGTATGCTTACACAGCCAATGTAAGTTACTTCAAAAATTTTGGTAGTCAATGTTATATCTTAAAAGATGATAGAAATGGAAAGCTTGACTCCAAAAGTGATGAAGGAATCTTTCTAGGGTATTCCACCAAGAGAAAGGCTTATAAATGTCTCATTAAAGCCTCTAAAAAAATTGTTGAAAGTGAAAATGTAAAGATAGATGAATTTGCAGAGAAGAATGAAAAGGAAAGCACAAAAAAACCAGAGGACTACAACAGGTTTGTTTACAATGAAGAACCTGACACTCTACCCGAGAAATAATGTATAGCTCTCGAGCAATAGATTATTGCACCCGAGCATCAAGCTACAAATACCGACAATCAGGATATTGCTCAAGATGATGTACCAAGTGATGGAGATCAGAATGAAGGACAAAATGATGATCAAGATGATAGACAAAGAATTGAACCTGTACTTTCCAAATATGTCAGAAGGAACCATCCATAGAACTAGATCATAAGAGACAAGAAGACTGGTATGAGAACCAGAAGTAAGTCTCTAAACAAAATATGTCTTATTTATGATTTTGAGCCAAAATCTGTCAATGATGCACTTGATAATGAGGAAATTGAGAAGATTGAGAAAAATAAGACATGGACACTTGTACCGAGACCTAAAGACAAGAATGTTGTTAGTACAAAATGAATATTCAGGAATAATTGAATGAGAATGGAGAATTCACCAGAAACAAAGCAATACTAGTATGCAAGGGGTATGCAAAAGAAGAATGGATTGACTATGGAGAGACATTTGCACCCGTTGCTAGGCTACGAGTGAGAATATTACTTGCTTATGTTGCATGTAAAGGATTCAAGGTATACCAAATGGATGTCAAGTTTGCATTCCTAAATGGAATACTTGAGGAAGAGGTATACATTGAGCAACCAGAAGGGTTTGTTGATCCAGAAAAGAGGAACATGGTATGTAGATTACACAAAGCCTTGTATGGATTGAAACAAGCACCCTAAGCTTGGTATGAAAGACTTCATTCCTATCTCATAAGTATTGGATTTGTAAGAACTAGTGAAAACGGTAATATTTATTTGAAGGAAGATACTGATGCTAACAATTTGATTATTGAGATATTTGTTGATGACATCATATTTGGAGGCAATGATATGCTATGAAAATCATTTGCAAATGAAATGAGCAAAGAGTTTTAGATGTCTATGTTTGGAGAGATCAAGTTCTTTCTTGGTCTACAGATCATGCAACAAGATGAAGGTATTTTCATTGCACAATCCAAATACATCAAGGAAGTGCTAAAAATATTCAAGATGGAAGATTCCAAACCAGTTGGAACACCGATGGCAACTGGATGTAAGCTGATAAAGGAGGACAATTCATCAGAGGTAAATCAGACTTTGTACAAATTAATGATTGGTAAACTCATGTATGTTGTACATACTAGACCAGATATTGCACATGCAGTAGGAATAGTTGCAAGATTTTCTGCTAATCCCAGGGAATCACATATGACTGCTATGAAGAGAATCCTAAGATATCTAAAGAATACCAAGGAATATGGCTTATGGTATAGAAGAGAAGGTAATTTTGAACTTAAGGTCTTTACTGACGTTGATTGGGCTGGAAATATTGAGGACCAAAAGAGTACAATCGGAGAAGCATTCTTTATGGGTGACAAATCTATCACATGGATCAGCAAGAAGCAAGGATGCATCTCTCGGTCTAATGCAGAAGTAGAGTATGTTTTTGTTGCTGCAAACTACTCAAATATTACATGGATCAAATAGTTACTGGAAGGTATGCATATGAAAATTCTTGAACCAGTAATTATCTATTGTGACAATACCATTGAAATAAACATTTCTAAGAATCTCGTCATGCATGCTAAGACAAAGCATATTGCTATCAAGTATCATTATTTGAGAGAACAAGTTCAAGCAAAGGAGGTGATACTTGAGTATGTTCAATCAAATGAACAATTAGCCGATATATTCACCAAGCCACTGCCCAAGGATGTATTTGAGTACTTGAGAAAAAGACTAGGGGTTAGACCCTTGTCTACTAGTCAGTAAGATGACCAGAAGGCTGCATCAGCCTACATATTATCATAATATCATTCATGTTGATGCAAGAAAAGAGATGGAATTCAAAGATAAATCTATACACATCAAGGTATTTATCTACTCCAAAGCACCAGATTTATTGTATTATCGATGGATTGGGAAATTCAAGGAGTATATTATAGATAGAAAGGATTGTTTGGCACTACTGTCAAAATATATGTTTGGCATTGTTGTCAAAGGGAGATATTATATCCATTATCACACAAGGAGAATTATATAAGGAGAGATTATAGCCATCACATTATCCAAAAGGAGAGATGTATCCAGAAAGGGAGAGTACATCCAAAGGGAGAGAATTGTTGACAAGAGACATCAAAAGAAAAGAGAACAGTGAAAGGGAGAGAGTTTGACATAGGAAAAGATCACATCAAATCAGAGGAAGAGAGATTATACATCTATCCAGTGAAGGGATTGAAGAAAGAGAGAAAGCTGCAAGAATCAAATCTAAGCTATATAAGATTACCGAGGACCAGATATTTGTATCGGTTATAGTACATAAGATTGGTAGTTTGATGGACTTCAATTGTTATATTTCATATTTTATTAGCAATAATATAGTGTGATAATGTAGTGTGTTGTCATCAATGCCAAAGGGAGAGATTGGTGAACTATAGCTGATTGAATGTTTGAAGATGTTAAGTTGATGATCACAGTGACATAAAAAGTTAATGCAAGGCATTAAATCAGTTAATGTATTGTATTGTCATTAATGTCAACTTGATATAATTTGTATGGTCATGGACATATTGCTAAAGACTTCAAAGAACCGATGAATCAAAGGCTATGCTATCAGTAATGGATATAAGTCAAGTATTCACAAAGTGACTATATACACGAACGAAGTGCACATCGACGGTCAGAGTAAATCAACGAGAGAAAAGTCACAGTGTTACCCAATGAGAAAATGCACAGTATTACCGATGAGCAAAGTTACAGTGTTTCCCGACAAGCAAAGCACACTATAACCCAACGGACAGAATTATAGTGTTTCCCGACGGAAGAAAATATCGAAGACAACTGAAGTCACACCGACAAAACAGTCAGTTATCACCGATGACTAACTGAAGTATTGATCGACAGAACAAAGATTTCAGAAATGACAAAATGCTTAGTTGTCAAGAGCTAAAAATATACTTAAGTGATACTTATCATTGTTTTAATCAACAAGATAAAGTCGGAGATAAGTAAAGGATTTAAAGCTGCTTTGTCTAGTTGGCAAGAAGATCTCTACGAGATAAAACTAGAGTTTTACTTTAAATTTAATTGGCAAGAATTGTGGATCACACCAAGATCAAGAAAGCCAAGAACAGTGAAATCATGTCTATATAAGAGACAAGATTATTCATTATGAATATAGGGGAGTGACAAGAGAATAGATGCTGAAGAGATTCTGAAGGAGAAGAAAGTCTTCATTCAGACCTGATCAATCAAGTTGAGGAAAGAGCTAAATTCTGCAGACACCGACAAGTAGTGATACAGCATCACAGAGAAGAACAGTGTGGAGCAAAGGTATTAAATTGACAACATTGATTAGAAAGGTAATGCACTTACAATAGATCTGGAAATCTGCAATTCAAGTTGTATATGTGAACAGATCAATTTACTATTTCATTTTAACCATTGAAGCATCAAGTCTCTTAACCGAGCAGGACTTAAAAGTCTTTTGTAATTGAGATACATCCCAAGGAGTATCAAAAAGTTTGATCATACAAAGTAGCATTGGATATGCTTGATACCTATTGATAGGCCAAGTGAGTGTTTGATCAAGGATGGTAGCATTAG
This sequence comes from Thuja plicata, assembly GCA_018584345.1. Classification (NCBI taxonomy): domain Eukaryota; kingdom Viridiplantae; phylum Streptophyta; class Pinopsida; order Cupressales; family Cupressaceae; genus Thuja; species Thuja plicata. The sequence goes on from MU227748.1 coordinate 248,788, forward strand.
ATGCCAGATATTAAGTAAAAAACTATCTATTTAAATCTTCTAACAAGGTCACACCTAATAGTGTGTTTGTAACCTTTAATAGGGTTGGCTCTTAACTGAGCTCACTTCAGAAAAGTGAAAATTTGGGGTACCAGTCGCAGTGGTTTTTCCCTTAACAGGGTTTCCATGTTAAAAATCCATGTGTTAATGTGTCTATGAGCCATTACTTTATTGTTTTGCATTTCACTTAAGTAAATCTGGATTGATCGGTATACACTAGTTATTTACTGTGTTTCGGTAAATAGAAAGACTGCTTATCGGTAAACATACAGTAGAAGGTTTTACAAAGCATTCCAAAAAGTAGTAATTTGATATAAGTATTTCAAGGCATTCATCTTATAAGTATTTCAAGGCATTCATCTTATAGGAATGAAGATAACTAGAGGTATAAATTTGTGGGACTAAGTTTGAAGGTTTGATTTAAGAATTAGTTTTGAGGCCACTGATTCACCCCCC
>MU227748.1:249332-287164 GCA_018584345.1 Thuja plicata
TTCCCCCCCCCCCCCCCCCTCTTAGTTATTACTAACAACACACACACACACACACAAGCCTTGAATGCACTTCTTAAATATGAGTATACCATTTAAATATTTAATGAAGGTCAGCCACAGTCAAGGAAAAACATAATTAGATAAAATAGGTCATCCAAACCCAAGATAAATGAAGTAGTCCAGTCCAGGAGAAGGAGGGGACCCAAAACTATTACAACACACTCTCCTAAGATAGATCCAATGATACACACATCAAACAAAGTCATCTCTAGAAAATAGCATGTAGATAAGCAATAAATCTTGTAGAACAATCGACCAAGAAACATCTATGTAATTAGATTTCCACAATCCATTAAAATTTCAATATCAACTTTTGGTTTTGATTGTGTGAGTATTTTTATCATCAACATTTTGGATCACACTATGTGATCCATTATCATGATGAAAGAGAGTGCAATAGATTTGAAAAACAAGTGGCAGACTAGGACCAACTCTAGAGATATAAGAGGGGGGGGAAGATGGGGAGCATGCAACATGAGAAGGAAAAAGATAGAAAATAATAAAAAGAAAAAAAGAAAAAGCAAGTTTAAAATAGAAAAAGAAGTAAATACAAGGGAAAAGAGGACAATACAGAGAACTAAGAGACAACAAAAGATAAGATAAAAATAAAAGAAAAGGGTTATACCATACCAGAGAGAGAGAGAAAACAGAGACCAACTGAGAAAATACAAGAAAACAAGAAAGAAAATGTATGAACATAAATGAACACGACTATAAAATGCCAAAAAACAACTACAAATATGCACAAACATAAACAGATAAGCTAATACAAAATCATGAACAAAAATGCTAGAAGCACCTATATTAGGATATAAACCAAAATAAACAAAGAGATAAAGGAGAGCATCATTGTTAAATATATTGAAAAAATAATTGTTAAATATCTTGAAAAAATTACAAAAAAAAAAAAAATCCCAAAAACCCCAAAAATGGAAAAACAGTCAAAAATCCAAAAATAACCATTTCATTTCATTTTATTTCATAAATTATCCCTAAAAAATACCAAAATCATAGAAAATGCAGACAATAAACACATAAAATATTGCGCTTCACAAATCACGCATCAAAAAATGATGTATAAATTGAGTCATAAATTAAAATGATCAGCCTTGTCCTACCAAAAAACAACATTATCAGTCCTTTATCAGCTATCAGCTATCTTATACAAGGTGTAGTGCATTCAAAACCAGATTGTATGTGTCTTAAACAAGGTACTTAATTCCTGAAACAAGACATCATGATTGTTCTATAAAACAAAAACAATCAACTTTGACAATAATATCAGAATGGGTGTTGAATCGCTTGGTCCAATGAGTGATATTTCATTGATTTATCTTTGTTCATGTTCTTATGCAACTCAAGGATATCAACAAGTGATGAGAGTGGTTAGGATGGTTCATGGTCTTTGGTTTTTGTATTATGTTTTGGAATGTATTCATGAAGTTTTGGGGCAAGTATGTATTGGGTGCTTGTGTTCACATGTTCACCTTGTGACTATCACACATACCTCAACCCTTAACATACAAATGTTTCAGGATGGATTAAAACATTCCTTGTTTGCAATGTGTTTGTTTTCTACAAGGGGATTGCATTATCACTCTCACTTTCTATGTCATGGTGCAACACATCCCCTTGATATACTAAATAAATCTCTCTAAAGATAAAATGAACTTATGAAAGCAAGGTTTCATGACTACTAACTACTCTTCATCTAATTTTTTCTTCTTACTAACGCTTCTTCACTTAGTAGCCATCTTGGTCTAGTGCTTTGGTAAACAAATAAAAATGCACCTATATTCACAAACATGTTAGGGTGTATTCATATCATAATCATCCATCTATTATATCCATAAGATATAAAACATGCATCATCTCATTCTGCATTTATGTTTGTATCATAATAATAAAAAATTCATCTATATAATTGCATACATAAGAATTATCATAAACTATATATTGCATGACATAAGCATATGCATATAGATTCCATCACATTAATATCATAACACATGGATTCATATAAGCATCAACAAATGGGAGGTAAACATGCATATGCCATAAGCACATCATATAGTTACCATCCAATAACTACAACACATATATCGTAAAATGTATCAGAGTAAAAAAATTAGGATGTCCATATAAAGTGGAGCTCGTAGGCTCAATACAAGGAAAAAAGTGTCTACAAAATAGGTATTAACATAACTAAAGAGGACCATCCTATTCTCTCTTGATCCTCATGGCCCATGTCATGTCTAGAGGATGAATCTTTTGTTGCCCTTGTCTCTAACTGCTCTAACCTAGGTGGCCTTGCTAATTTTTTGTGTCCTCCAAAAGTGTGTCCTACTATGCAACTGACCTTGTGATATGTGTGAACTTGTGTAACTTGGTACCTATTGATCGGGTGGAACTACACCCTCATATTAAACTCACCAGTACATGACCTCCTATCCTTTGAGATACATATGATCCATTACATCCTATATGGTAAGATCATATACTTCATCAATGAACTTTTGGATAGCCTCATTTTTCCTCTGCACCCTATACAAACACCATGTCTCAAGAGGCTATAAACATAGATCTCTCTACTGTCTACCTTTCCCCCTTTTTTATTACCCTATTACTCTTAGCAATAATAAATTCTAACTATACATGCTAGAATGTCCTATATGCTTCTCTTTCAACCTATAAAGCTACTACGTGTCTTTGTGCCTTTGTATTCTAAACCCTATAAGTCCTCACTATGGCCCTCAAAGTACTATCATCTAGGATCTCATCAACCTCCTCACCCATAGCTGCATCTTGCATCGGCTCATCTTGTGGATATTTTATATCTGTGTGCACTATTTGCGTAGGGATGACACCATGATCTTTGTCATCCTCATCATAATCATTGTCATCATCCTCTCCATTAATACCCTCATCTTTCATCTCCTCCTTTTTGTCCTTGTCCTCTTTCTCTTAATCTCCCTCCTCGGCCTCCTCCTCTGCATTGTCCTACTATCTCCTCTACCTATCTTTTTATGGTGCCTCCCTTGGAACTATCCTCTCTATATCTATCAATATTAAAGGCCTATTCTATGTAAAACAACTATGGTACTTACATGTATAATGTTTGGTCTTGCTCCCCACTATCTAGGTTGTAATTGATCAAACTCTACGTATGTAACTTGAGGTCTTATGACGGGTCCCCATGCCCCAACTTGTCTAGAGGAATGAGAAAATAATGGTTTACTTGTTGAATCATCTCATCACTCCTTGAATTGTCTCTACAATCTCTCTAGTAGCTAAACCTCTATGATCCTCTATCTAGATATGGTTCTCCCAATTAGGCATCTCTCTTTTTTGTAATAAGGAAGATATTGAGCATCATCATCCCAACTAGGGAAATATTTATAGGGTCTCCATTTAAATCCTCTGATTCTATCAACTCATGTCTCCAATATAATGTTTATCCTCACAGTTCCTGTGGAAGTGTGCCAAAATAGAAATATACATACGGTAAATCTCTAGAATCACCTATCTATTTGAGATGGGTTGACAAACTATTATATGTTCAAATTCCTAGATTTGTATTAATGTCAAGCCATAATATATTATCAACCCATGCTTGTACTCTACCCGATGAAGATGAAAGTATAGTATGCCAAGTGACCCCATCTAGTAGGAAATTCATGACCCCTTGTTTCTATCACCAATAATCTTATAATGACTGTATTGCTAACTACCCCTAGTTACTCATGTTGTATTGTCACAGTCTCCCATATAATCTCATGGTCTATGATGTCTAAGTCAACATCATCGCATTCAAAAAAATTTCTAAGAGTCACCCTCTCTGTTATTGGCTCATATATCACCCGCTTATTTTGAATCAAAATCCTTAGAATGTGCAACATGTCCTCCAAATTAGTTATGGCCTCTCTAGTCGACAAGTGAAAGGAGCTAGTCTCTGAATGCCACCACTCTCCTAATGTGGTGATGAGTCCCCTATTTACCTGACATGTAACATATGTGATGCAATCTTAGGGCCATAAGAATGTCTCTCTCATGATCACCTAATTGATGGCACAATAGCATGCATGACAGTCTTCTCTCTTATGTTTGTAATGGTGGTAGTGGAACCTAAATACAAGGGGAAATCATATCAATACCTAAGTCTCTAAGGGCTTACTAATGATGAATTCAATGATGTCATGCCTGATGGTAACAATCACACTTTTAAAATAATGCATGCAATTTTAATCAATACAAGTTCATACCCTAGAAGTTCCAATCAAGCAACTTTTATACACAAATATCAATGTCAACCTAGTGTAAAATCAGACAATTGTACAATATATTCATCAAATGCATAGTATATAGGTAAAATAAATGATATTACTACAAGTACACACAATAACATGAAAATGCATGGGTACCATGATAACTGAGAAACAAATATTGCAACTGTGCAACATGCATAGAAAATGAGTAATAAACCTAGAAATTGCGTAGCTTGCACAAGCAACAACACAAGTTCTTAGGCAATCACATGGCCTAGCCTCCTAAAAATAGGAAATAAATGCATGAAACCACAAGCTAAACTATGAAATTGACAAGTGGCATCAAAGTACATTCCTATTCCGCCAAACCCTTTGAACGCTCGTAGCTCCACACACACTCTTCGCGATGATTTTTCCTTGGAATGTGCACAATCCTCACATATTCTCCTTGCTCTAGAGCTCCAAGTTTGTTAAAAGAGAGTGAAAATGACTCCACTTACCCCACCCAATCCCTTCTAAACCCCTTGAGAGTTCCTACATGGATGTGCATACTTTGCCTTTTGTGTTGGTTGTGCTCATTTTTGCCTTTTGATACCCTTATCTTGCTCATACAACCTCTGATTTTGATTTTATTTGCATTTTTTGAATCCTACTATTATTTTCAACAATTTTGCCTCTTGTCCAATTTTTTTGCCCAATTTTTTGAGGGGACACCCTTGTAACTCGTTATTGCTGGGACAAATTTTTAATGCTATATTTCTTCATTTTTATTTGAAAAATGCTCTATCACTGTCTCAAAGAGGGGCAAAATGTAGACACTAAAAAATGGTTAACACCTGCAACCATGTTTTTTAACATGTCCTCTATATTTTACATTTGGTCTTCATAATTCATTTTTATTGTGTCATTCTTCCATTAATTAAATAATGTTAATTATTTAAATAATTATTAATTTTTGTCCTTTGATTTGACCATGTCCTCTCAAGTTTTATTTGATCCCTTTGTCATTTGTTCGATTAAATAATGTCATCAATTATTTGATCTCTGTCCTTATGTCCTTGGCTCGTACGAGGGGAATAGACTAATTTAATTATTTGACCCCCTTCTACTAATATGTCCTTTTCAGATAAATAAATATGTTATTTATTTATCTATTTTATCCTTTTATCACAATAAAATAAATATTATTTGATTAGCTAAGTATAAACATGGGAGTGAATTAATAAATGAAAATTTATTATTTTCATTCCATTTCATCTCCACTTATCTAATTTCCATTCTAATTTTTCTCTATTTCTAAATCTTCTTCAATTCATCCCACACTTTCACTTTCCATATTTTGCTCCACTTAAGTCCTCCTAACTCTCATTTCTCTCTCCACTCCCAATTAGCACTTGCCCATTTGGCTTCACTTAATTGCTCCTCTCTTTTGACCTCATTTGTCAATTGTCAATTGATTTGTTTGTCCAAGAAAAATTTAGAAATCTATAAATTGAGGTCACAATTCCTCATTTTGAGAACCACGTCTCTTCGATATTCTCGTTATCATCATATTGGTCCATACTTGCTTTCACATTTGTGCATTTTTAGTGTATGAGAGCAACATAATATTAGAGAAGTAAGAAGAATCAATGAAGTGCTATCAAATGAATGCTTGGAAATTGAGTTTAATTTTGTTTATTTTATAATGAATTTCATTTTGATAGCTTTGTTGGTAGGATCAGGATAATTTTACATGATATTTGCTTTTGTGGTTAGCATTTATGATATCACATTTATTTCCCCTAATTTTCCTAATATCGATTAGAGCCAATTTCATTCTTCGTCAATGTCATTTGAGGTTATTTGTTTAAATATAATTTTGCAATGTGCAATTTGTAGATCTTTTGTAGGGATTATCAAAATTAACTTACTTGAACATATTTTGAAATGTTATTTGTATAGGACCTAACCACTGCAATGTTTAGTGTTGACATGATTGTACTTGTACATCCCACAAAGGATATTATAAAGCACCCTCATGTGGTAATTCCAATGTTCATTATTTGATTAATTAAAAATAAATTATATATCAAATTTCAATCATACACATGTCTACTCATGTGTTTGTTTAACATGTATAGGATGACACAGCTATTGAGCAAACTATACATGCAAACCAAGTAGTTAGAGGAACTCAACAACTGCACATGGTAATTTTAGTGAGCTTTGTCTTGTGCTCATAGTTTAATATAATTCACATGCTCATAGTTTTATATAAATTCTGTAATTGAGAATCTATTTTTGAGAACTTATTTGTCTTGTGCACGAGGGTATATCTTAGTCAACTTTACATGGAGTAAGGAGGACTCTAGATCATAGTGATGTTCATGAATAAATTGCATATTTATTTAGGTTTCTCAAATTATTAGTATTCCATGTAGACTTGTTATGGTGTTTCATCGACTTGTTATAGTATTCCATTAACATGTTATGAGGACTATTTGTTTGACTTATAATATTTCATGTGAACTTTTTGTCATATTTCATGAACTTTTTATATTATTTCATTTACATGTTACGAGGACTATTTGATTGACATTTGGTCATGTTTTCCTATTGTATAGACTTCGTATAGTATTGGAACTCTGGGAAATTATTCATTTCTAAGTAATTTTTTAGTTTTTTATAGACTTTTGTGGGAATAAACTTCTTGTGGGCACCCTGCATATTCTTTATTTATACGTGGGTTTGATAATATTGGTAAGACAAATTTAGGAACTATTATTTTGCCTTTGAAAGTTATACTAGTTATTATTCCAACCTTGGTGTATGTTATGCAAGGACATGTACTATACAACCTTCTCTAGGGTAGACCTTGGATTCATGCTTTGAAAGTGGTTAGTTCTAATCTTCATGGTTCTATTAATTTTTTTCATAACAATTAGATAGTTATAATAAAAATTGACCCTGATGTCATGTATTTATGTCAAATGGCAGCAGTGAACCAGGCTTTAGCAATCTTATAATTTATGTGGTGCAGGAGCACCTAGGCAATCTCCAAGCCTTAGAATTATTTGGCTTGTATCTTACCTTAGCCAAGTCAGAGATGTGTGTTTTCTATGAGGCCTTAGTAGGTCATGTGGACTAGGTGAGTTAGTGTTAGGACTAAGGTCGCCAATTAGTCATTGTTAGTTGTTTTTGATAGTTTAGGCCTAGTTGGTCTAAAGTTGGGATTTGGGTTCAAAATGTGTTCTAGACCCATGAAGGATGTAAAATATGCCTTAAGGTAATTAAATTGGGTTAGGTCATCAAACTAAATATCCTAGAGGCCCTAGATTCTAGTTTTCATAGTTAATGCAAAAGATGCCAAAAGTTGTCATGACAACATTTGCAAGAAATTGCAAATGTTGCATGCAACTCGGCAACATAGGATTCCCAAAAATGTAGGAGTGGGAATTGATTTAAAATGGCCTATAATGGTGGAGAATGGAATCTAAGACACTCTCAGGCTCAAATCCTAAGGTAGAGTGATTTGTAATCAAGTTTTTGTGAGTAAGAAAGAAGTGTTCCCTGGATACGATATACAGTCGACTCATTTGCATGTTAATGGTGTTGTAATCGATTAAATATCGAGAGTTAGCTATGGATTCATGTAGTGTGGAGTGATAAAAAAACTTTTATTTTCAGTTTGTTAGTAGTTTAGTGTTAATCTTTAATCTGTAGGAAAATATTTGCTAATTAGGGAGTCTGATGGTCTCTTACAGACAGTTTTTGCTTTCACGGCTCCCCCATGAAATTCAACCATGGAAAATATAAAAGGTTGAATGGAATGTGTAGGGGAGTCTATTTATATAGTATACATAGGAGTAGGAGGTTAGGAAAGGTGTGGAGCTATTTTTAAAGTCATGCCCTAGGTGAGCTAGGACAGTCCGGTTAGGGGTATGATAGGGAAAATCCATTTGCAGAGATAAGGGAATGAGTTGGTGAACTGAATCAAGTGATGTCAAAAATTCACTAGGGTCTTATGAGTCCCTAGGATCAAGTTCATAGCATGACCAATCCATCTGGATCAATTTGTGAGGAGAAATCAGAGCATAGCTTGTGAAGAGCTAAAATAGGCCTAAAAGCCCTACTTTCTAGGACAGTGTGGTACAGATGAGTTGGGGACCTCAGACCTTAGAAATCCTTTAGGTATTCAAAAAGGGTATCTAGATCCCTAAATATTTTTAGGGGTTGTGTTTGATTTTTTCAAGTTATTCCAGAAAAACCCTCTCGATAGGGCTAATAGGACTGCTAGGCCTAATTGGACACTTTGAAGACAAGTTGTGAACTCGACTACTTGGAGTGGAAAATCTTATGGGTTTTGAGTTGTTTGGATGTAGGAAGGACATCACAAGTTCCTACATTACACTTATACCATGGAGAGTATTGGTATGGAGAAATTTATGTTAGTTTCTTCAAGCCTTTGAGAGCATTGTGACAATTAAGGTAGTTGTCATCCAAAGTGAAAACACAACAATTGTAACTCTTTGATAAGAGTTGGGATAGGTCTTAGAAAAAGTTTCTATTGACTTTGGAAGGTCCTAAATTGGTATTAGGAACCTGAATTGGACTAGGAGAAGCTGGGTCCTGTCTTGGGAGTTGTGTGAGGACACTTTGGAGATTACTTCTATCATATTGGTATCAGAGCCTCTTTGATCAGGCTTGTGGTTAATATTAAAACTAGAGGAATCCATTAGAGAGTCAACAATGGTGAAAAATGTTGAATTATTAAAGAAGGTGGATGAACAAGAGGAGGAGAATAGGCTACTCTGAGATAGATTGGCTCAACTTGAACAAAAAGTTGATGAAGTTGATGTGAAGGCAGATGAAGTGCTAGATAAGGTTGAAGGGAAAGGAAAAGACCTTGCCATCAAAGATGAAGTCTCTAAGGCTGACCCTGTCAGTGAACAAGAACCATTCTTGAAAGCTCTAAAAGCTATGAGTGGTAAAGCATTGGAAGGAGTTCCCATTTTTAGTGAAAAAATGGAACTAGAAGTAGCTCTTGATTGGATAGAGGGATTAGAAAACCATTTTGAGTGTGATGGAATCACAGAGGCTCAAAAGGTGAAGGTTACTAAAGCAATATTGAGAGAATCAGCACTCACTTGGTGGAAATTCATCCAAGATGAGAGAGAGAAGGATGGGAAGAAGCCTATTGCTTCATGGAGATCTATGGTAGCAAAAGTAAGAGAGGCTTACATTCTGGAGGATTATGAAATCCAACTCCATAAGAGAAGACAAGGTCTAAGGTAGAAGGACCTAGATGGTAACTCTTACACTGAAGAGTTCCAAAGACTTTGTATGAGGTCAATGATAGCAGAAGATGAGAAAGTGAAAGTCGCAAGGTATCCTAATGGCCTCAAATGAACCATTCAAGATGAGATGAGTCTTTTGACTCCAGATGTAGTTCATAAGTGCCACCAAATTTCTATCAAGGTGGAGGATAAGTTGAAGAAGAAACAAGATTCCAATACTTCAAGAGGAAGAGATGCTAGAAGACAAAGAAGTGGTTATGGAGGAAGAAGCTTTGAATCCAAAGGACAATCAGAGACCAAGCTTACTGAATAGCATGAAGGGAAATTCAATAGGGGAATTTCAAGAAGAGGAAGGAACTCTAACAATAGAGGAAGAGGCAGTAGCCAAGGGAGAGACAATTATTTTTTCAACATGAAGTGTTATCATTGTAACCAATTAAGTGTTATCATTGTAACCAATTAGGACATCTGACATATAGGTGTCCAGAGAAGGGAAGTTCTTCACAAGGAGGTGACAAAAGAGTGAACTATGTCCATGAAGAGACAAGTGGGAACAAGAAACCTGAAGTCCCATTGGAATTAGAGGAGGGAGAAAACCTTATGATGAGGAGAACTCTCATAAAAGAACCAATGAAGGAAGAAAGCATTCAGAGGAGAGCACTCTTTATAGTGAAATGTAAAATGATGGTGAAGGTGTGTAGAGTCATCATAGACTCAGGATCAACTGACAATATAGTGTCAAAGGAGGCAATCAGCAAGCTAAACATGACAAGGATACCCCACACCAATCCTTATAAAGTCACATGGCTTAACAAAGGACAACATGTCCTAGTTAATGAACAAGCTTGGGTGGAATTATCCATTGGGATATATAAAGATAAATTTTTATATGATGTCTTACCTATGGACGCATGTCACTTGCTCCTAGGTAGACCATGGCAATTTGATCAGGTGGCTATACACAATGGAGTGAAAAACTCCTACACTTTCAAGAAAGATAATGTGACATACAAGATTCAGTCATTGTTGGAAGATGCGGAAGTGAAGTCTACTGGTCCAAATGTTCTTATGGTGGCTGAAAAGGAGTTCTTAGAGACTCTAGATGAAGGAGAAGGAATTTTCTTTTCACTGGTGCTAAAACCAAAGGAAGTTGTAGACAAATTGGATAAGAAGACAAAGTTACCCAAAGAAGTTCAAGAGATGATAGCAAAGTATCAAGGGATAGTGAGTGGTGGACAGCCAGCCACCTTACCACCTAAGAGGTTAGTAAGCCACCAAATAGACCTAATCCATGGAGCTACCCTACCCAATAAGATAGCCTATAAAATGACTCCCCAACATAATGAAGAGATAGCTAGGAAAGTTCAAGAATTGTTAGAACAAGGCCTTATAAGAAAGAGCATTAGCCCTTGTGTCGTACCCACAGTATTAGCACCTAAGAAAGGGGGAACTTGGAGGCTATGTACAGACTCCGAAGAAATCAATAGGATTACCATTAGGTATAGGTTCCCTATCCCTAAGATAGAAGAACTAATGGACTGTCTAGGAGGGGCTAAATACTTCACAAAGATAGACTTAAAAATTGGATACCATCAAATAAGGGTGAATGAAGGGGATGAGTGGAAGACAACCTTCAAAACTACTGAAGGATTGTATGAATGGCTATTCATGCCATTTGGCCTATCAAATGCCCCATCAACTTTCATGAGGTTGATGAATGAGGTTCTGAAAGACTACATTGGGAAGTTTGTAGTAGTGTACTTGGATGACATACTCATCTTTAGTAGAACAAGAGAAGAGCACCTCAAGCACTTGGAATTGGTATTTAAGAAGCTTCAGGAGGAGAAGTTGATGATAAACTTAGAAAAGTGTGAATTTATCAAGACAGAGCTGGTGTATCTTGGTTTTGTATTGTAACTTAAAAATGGATCCCAGCAAGGTTGAGGCCATCATCAACTGGCCTACTCCAAGGACAAGCATTGAGGTAAGGAATTTTCATGGTCTTGCACAATACTATAGAAATTTTACTTAATAGTTTAGTGCAATATGTGCTCCTATGTTAGATACAATTAAGGGAGGCATGAAGACCAAGTTTTTTTGGAATGAGCAAGCAAATAGTGGCTTTGAACTACTGAAAAAGAAGATAACAACTCAAACAATTTTAGTGTTGCCAAGATTTGAAAAAAAATTCACAGTGGAGTGTGATGCCAGTAATGTGGCAATTGGAGCATTCCTAAGTCAGGAGGGAAGACCAGTAGCCTTCCATTCGGAGAAGATGAGTGAAGCTAAGAAGAGATATTCTTCTTATGACCTAGAGATGTATGCTCTGGTTTAGTCATTGAGAAAATGGAGGCATTACCTATTGCCAAAGGATTTTATAGTCTATTCTGACAACCAAGCATTGAGTTTTTTGAACTCACAAGACAAATTGAGTCATAAGCACATGAAGTGGGTTGAATACCTACAAGCCTATACATTAAAAATCAAACACAAGAAAGGGTTGTAGAATAGAGTTGCATATGCTTTGAGCAGAAGAGCATTGACCATTCAGGAGATTCAACTGCAGAGTATGGGGATTGACAACTTCAAGGACATGTATGAAGAAGATGAGGACTTTGCAGACATCTACAAGGTATGTTAAGAGTAAAAAAACCACTTTCATAGTCAATACTTTGAATACACTTTGCAGTCTGGTATTTTGTTTAAAGGGGGTCAGTTGTGTGTCCCTAAAGGTTCAATAAGAATTAATCTCATACAAGAGAAACACAATGGTGCACTTAGTGGCCATTTGGGATTAATAAAACTCAGGAGTTAGTCCAAAGATTCTGCTTTTAGCCCAAGATGAACTTGGATGTGAAGAGATATGTTGAGGGATGTGTTATCTATCAGAAGGCCAAAGGAATATCTACAAATGGAGACCTATATCAACCATTACCCATTCCAACCAGGCCATGGGAATGTCTAAGTATGGATTTTGTGGTAGGTCTACCCAAGACTAGACAAGGAATGGATAGTGTCTATGTGATTTTAGACAGATTTAGTAAGATGGCTCACTTTGTGCCATGCAATAAAATTAATGATGCTAGTCAAATAGCTTCTTTATTCTTCAAGGAGGTTGTTAGGATTCATGGTTTACCACTAAGTATTGTGTCTAACAGAGACACCAAGTTTATGAGCCACTTTTGGAAGACTCTTTGGCAGAAGTTGGGTACCAACTTATCATTTGGATCTGCCTACCATCCTCATTCAGATGGTCAGACAGAGGTAGTAAATAGGAGCCTTGGTAATCTCCTAAGGTGTTTGACAAAGGAGTATGGTCAGACATGGGACCAACTCATTGCACAAGTAGAATATGCTTATAATGACACTGTTAATAGAACCACATGGAAAAGCCCTTTTGAGATTATATATGGCATCCATCCTAGAGGCATTCATGAACTCAAAGACCTTAAAGATGGAGCTAAAGGCAGTAGATATGCTGAGGATATTGCATATGCTATGCAAGAAGTCCATGACACAGTTAGGAAGACTCTCACTGAAAACACAGAGAAGATCAAAACCAAAGTGGAATGTCCAATTCAAGATTAGAGATATAGTGATGGTTCATCTCAATAGAGAAAGACTTTAGAAAGGAACACCTCACAAGCTTCAGACGAGGAGAATTGGTCCATGTGTCATCATAGACAAGTATGGAGCCAATGCTTACAAGGTGGAACTTCCAGAGGATTTGGGTTTATCACCAATCTTCAATGTTACAGACTTGGTATTGTACAAAGGCCCAATCCTTGATGTTGATCAGAGTCTGAATGAAGTCATACAGGAGGTTGAAGAGCTACACTTGCCATCTACACCAGTCAAACAAGCTGAGAGCATACTGGATTCTAGAGTTTACAAGAAGACCAGGAAGGAGTATAAAGAATGCTTGATCAAAGGGAAAGGCCAATCTAAAGTAGTTGCAGTATGGATCAAGGAAAGTGAGTTTAAGAAGTTGGGGGTTGACACCAACTTACTCAATCCAAGGGTGGATTGAAGCCTTTTGTTTAGATGAGGATGGTGCAGGAGAACCTAGGCAATCCTCAAGCCTTAGAAGTTTTTGGCTTGTATATGACCTTAGCAAAGTCAAAGATGTGTTTTTACTTTGAGGCCTTAGTAGTTCATGTGGACTAGGTGAGTTAGTGTTAGGACTAAGGTCACCAATTAGTCATTGTTAGTTGTTTTTGATAGTTTAGGCCTAGTTGGTCTAAAGTTGGGATTTGGGTTCAAAATGTGTTCTAGACCCATGAGGGATATAAAATATGCCTTAAGGTCATTATATTGGGTTATTTCATTTAACTAAATATCCTAGAGGTCCTAGATTCTAGTTTGCATAGTTAATGCAAAAGATGCCAAAAGCTGTCATGACATCATTTGCAAGAAATTGCAAATGTTGCATGCAACTCAGAAACATAGGATTCCCACAAATGTAGGAGCATGAATTGATTTAAAATTGCCTATATTGGTGGATAATGGCATCTAAGACACTCTTAGGCTTTAATCCCAAGGTAGAGTGATTTGTAATCAAGTTTTTGTGAGTAAGAAAGAAGTGTTCCCTAGATACAGTATACAGTCGACTCATTTGCATGTTAATGGTGTTGTAATGGATTAAATATCAAGAGTTAGTTGTGGATTCATGTATTTTGGAGTGATACAAGACTTTTATTTTCATTGTGTTAGTATTTTAGTGTTAATCTTTAATCTGTAGGAAAATATTTGCTAATTAGGGAGTCTGCTGGTCTCTTACAAACAGTTTTTGCTTTCATGGCTCCCCCATAAAATTCAACCATGGAAAAAATAAAAGGTTGAATGGAATGCCTAGTGGATTATTTTTACATAGTGTACATAGGAGTAGGAGGTCAGGAAAGGTGTGGAGCTATTTTTAAATTCATGCCCTAGGCGAGCTAGGACAGCCCGGTTAGGGGCATGATAGGGAAAATCCATTTGCAGAGACAAGGGAATGAGTTGGTGAACTGCATCAAATGATGTCAAAAATTCATTAGGGTCTTATGATTCCCTAGGATCAATTTCATATCATGACCAATCCATATGGATTAATTTGTGAGGAGAAATCAGATCATAGCTTGTGAAGAGCTAAAATAGGCCTAAAATTCCTACTTTCTAGGACAGTGTGGTACAGATGAGTTGGGGACCTCAGACCTTAGAAATCCTTTAGGTCTTCAAAAAGGGTATCTATATCTTTAAATATTTTTGGGGGTTGTGTGTTATTTTTTTAAGTTATTCCAGAAAAACCCTCTTGATAGGGCTAATAGGACTACTAGGCCTAATTGGACAGTTTGAAGACAAGTTGTGAACTTGACTACTTGGAGTGGAAAACCTTATGGTTTTTGAGTTGTTTGGAAGAAAGAATGACATCACAAGTTCCTACATTACCCTTGTATCATGGAGAGTATTGGTATGGAGAAATTTGTGTTAGTTTCTTCAAGCCTTTGAGAGCATTGTGACACAATTAAGGTAGTTTTCATCCAAAGTCAAAACATAACAATTGTAACTCTTTGATAAGAGTTGGGAGAGGTCTTAGAAAAATTTTCTATTGACTTTGGAATGTCCTAAATTGGAATTAGGAACCTAAATTGGACTAGGACAAGTTGGTTCTTGTCTTGGGAGTTGTGTGAGCACACTTTGGAGATTACTTCTATCATTATGTTGACAATTAAAACTATGGTGTCTTGTGAAAAGGAGGACCATGAGAACTCTATATAAAATACTCCCAAGGAACAGGATCCTCATAAAAATCCTAATACTAACCCTTCTCCTCCTTTATCTCCTTCCAAGTTGAATACATGTCTTGTGATTATTTGGGTTATTTAGAATTTAGAGAATCCTTCATTAGAGAATATAAAGTTGACCCTATCCACCTTCGAATTCCAAGAATATCATTCACACTCACTATTAGGGATCATTATTCTTTAGTATCGAGATCTTATGTACACTATTGATTATGACATTCATGGTGATCCTACACCTGTTGAGGAGTTGCAATAACGTTATGGTCCATGATTCAAAATATGGATATAAAGGAGATAGTATTGGATGCATGTAACAAAGCTTAAAGATCCCTTTGGAACCAAAATCATGTTCTTTTACAAAGGGCTTGGGTTACAAGCCTTCTCCTTTATATTCAACCCCTCCATCATATAATGTCTCTATGTCTTCTTCTTGCAAGTGATCAAACTATTCTCCACAAGAGTAAGTGTTGCTTCTTGCTCCTCATTATTTATCTAAATAAGAGACCATTTTATTGTGGCTTTGTCTTGTCCCCATTTCAAATAGAATTTTAATAATAATTAAATAATAAAAATATTATATAAATAATGATAATAAATTAAATGATAAAATTAATAATAAAATATAAAAATAATAATAATAAGTAAACAAATAAAAATATTAAAAATATTAAAATAATCAAATATAATTCGTATCGTGGCTCTACTTTTTACAAAAAAATATGTGCCCAATTACTTTGGGAAAATGAAATATGCTTCTGCCTCAGCTCTGTCGCTCTCCAACCACTTTAGTCTGCTAGCTTATTCTTCTCCAGACCTAGTTTCTTTGAATGGATTATCTCCTCCCTCTATGAATAAGGATTTCAATCCCCTTGAATCTCAACAGGCCCTTTTTAAGAAAACAAGGTATGTCATCTTTGGAAAGGAGATTGCGGATGAATTGAGGGTTTCTTTCTCTCAACCTACTACCCTTGGAAATTATATTCAAATGTAGAATAACAAAAATTTGGAGAAGGTATGCACTTATCCCTTTGTACTAAAGGAATGGACAACTGTAGTAAACAAACAGAAACATAATAAGGAAGCCCT
This sequence comes from Thuja plicata, assembly GCA_018584345.1. Taxonomy (NCBI): domain Eukaryota; kingdom Viridiplantae; phylum Streptophyta; class Pinopsida; order Cupressales; family Cupressaceae; genus Thuja; species Thuja plicata. Next base: position 265,806 of record MU227748.1, read on the forward strand.
TATTTCTACCAAGTCTAAAAAGTTTTTGATTCCTCTAGCTTGTTTGTTTTCAAATAGCACTTCGAAGGAAATTTCAGATCTGGATATTGCCAATCACCATGGTCAGATCACAAGCTTGAATCCCCAAAACAAAGACCAGAATAATAATCATTATCTACCGAAGGCAGTGTATCCCTACCCAACCTTTAAAAATGTGGTCTATATTCCCCCTCATTGAAAGCCTCATAAGGTCACTAGTAATTTGCTAAACCAACAGAATGATCTCAACTACGGCAATATAGGTCAAATCATATCAATTAAAATAAAAGAAAATTGTATCCTGAAAAACCCAAGCTTGGGGTTTGGATGGAGAACTCCCCAACAACTTCTCAATGGCAAAAGAGTATTTCTAGAAATCAATAAATCGCTATTTGGATCCCTGGTGTCTTGCCCATCCACCAAAAATTAGAAGAAATTCCATAAACACGGTCAAAAGTGCACAAAAAATGGATGATTCAAAAATTTGTATCCTCAGTGATGAAACTAGCGAAAGACGATGGCAGGAGTGCCAAGAATGTGGCATTTTTACTTTTTGGAATGGACCTAGAGGCAGTAATCCCCAATTAGGAGAATGGATGAAATCATTCTGGTGGGATCAGGTAAGTATTCTATCCCTTTCCTTGCACCTTGTTTATTTACATTGCAGTAATGATCTAGAAAAAAATAAACTCCTTTCATCTCAGTTTTGTTTTTTTAAGGGTTTCACCATAAATTTTATTCCTTGGAGACCAAACTTTAATGAAAATATAGCTAATTCTTTAAACCTTCCTACTTTCCTTTCATTAAAGGATCTCTCAATTGAAATTCTTCACTCATAGATTCTATTAAAATTGGTTTTTTTCTTGGTGAATACTTAGGAATAGATTTAGATCATAATAATAAGAAAGAAGTTAGGTTGTTAGTTAAACTGAAAGCTAGATTTAATCCCAATGATTATATAAAAATCATTACTAATAGATCTTTTTATGATTTACAATATTCAAAATATGAAGGAAAAATTAAAAATATCTATGTAATTAATAGAAATCTGCATCGGGATACAAGTAAAACAATATATACATCAACCCCAAAAACCACAAGCTTAGAAACAATGTTTCCAAAATTAATGAGAATAGAGAACATTGCAAATTTAAAATATAATGAGTATATTAGAGAAAGATCTGAAGATCTTTAGATCCCTCCTCTTTGAAACTTGTTGACGGGACTTTGTGACTGGTCTGCCAACAGAGGTAAGTTGTCACCGGGTACCGGAGTACCGACCAACTTCGCCTGTAAAGGTTGTATGGGGAATAAATTCTTTGGGCCTTCAAGCACGTGAGAGTTGGGTCTCGACAGTGCGGGGGCTCAATTGGGAGTATGACTATTTTGTTTGGGGGGATAGCTAGTTTTCTTGGCTCACCTTCTCCAGGGATTTTGGTAAGTTGGGGGTTTCTTGCAAGCATTTGGATTATTAAAGAAACTACAAAATATATGCCAAGGTTAGGAGTACATCCATTCTACCTATAGTTATGCAAATACATTTAAAACATCAACCATTCTCTAACATAATACACTAAATACTGAATGCATACAGAACCATCAGTTCATACATATTCAATAGCGAGGGGAAAAGAGGTCATTAATCTACTTAAAACATTAGAGCAAGGGACATCAAAAACATACAGCACAAAAGAGTATTAACTCAGAGATCAAAACACTGACAATAGCATTGCAAGAATCCTTCCTTCTTCATTAATGGTTTTCCAGCATCATTGGTGTGTACATCAACAGCTCTAAGGGAGCATCTATCTACCAAGAACTAAGAACTACCGAGCATTGAGCTCTGCAACTACAAGAAAATAAAAAAGTTGAAGTGCTATAGCTATGGACTGCAAAATCATCAATTCTTCCGACCTTTGAAATGAGGTCAGACTTATTATTTATACCCAAAATTTTTCCCTAAAATTAACCTAATATAACTTTACACTCAATCGATAAAATACAATTTTTGGTGGCCGGTACTACCTGCACCAGATTACAACAACCTTGAGAAGAACATAGGTATGACATGTTAGAAGAATAAGACAAGAAAAGAGGTATGGAAGAATCGGCCTTGAGAAGAGAGCCAGAGGAAGAATAGAAGAAATTTGATCCCCCAGGGTTCGAGGCTACATGCCTCATCAATGTAAAATCGGCTCACTGTCTCCAATGCACCATGTGTTTAATGTTGGAGCAGCACCTTGGGAAGACCACCTGCTAGAACCATCCCTCGAGATGACATGCCTTGCTGGGGTCATCTACTTTCTGGCACCCTTATTAACTACCTGATAATGATCAATTGACTCCGGGGAACCTGGACATGGGTCAACAAAAGAATACAAAATTGTTGGATCTGAAACTCCGGGACCCGGGAGCTTATGCTCAAAGAATAAAGAATTTTAAAAATGTACCCTACTAGTGGAAATCTCTGGAATCCAGAGAACCTTACTGCCCTTTACTATTTTTAAATGCCTCTAAAATTTGGCTGACGCCATCCTCATCTATGACTTTAATGTCGTCCCACTGGTCACAGATAGCCTCAAGCTTCTCTTCAACTTCTCCAGCTCCACTCCATAACTCATCTACTATTTTTAGGGCATCATACGCTCAGAGCATCATTTTAGATAATCTTGATAACCTTCCTCCTTTGAAGTCCCCAGCGGACTGATACAGGGACTCCATTAACTCATCGTACTTACTAAGGACATAATCCTCTGGGGCGCATGTTTTGGTGGTGAAGGGGTCAACTTGTGACACCCTTACCATGAATGCTTTGAATAGGCCCAAAGGATACCAGACCACATTTACTTTCTCTTTCAGGGCCTTAACCAATTGCTTGCATACCTCGATCCTAAGGCCAAGTCTGGAGTACTGGGCCCGGAGGGACTCAAATGATTCTCCCCCCAAAATTCTTGCCTCTGTGACAGCTTCTTCCCTAGCATTGAAGACCTCATCCAACCCAGCTTTCCATCCTTCATATTTTTCTAAGTCCTCATCCCATAGGGTAGTGGAGACATCCACCTGATTTAGGAGATTGTTGATCTAGTAAAGATCCGGGAGCGATACCACTAAAAATTTCCTTATGGTGACTACTTTCTCAATGATCCACCTGTCTACAGCCTAAGCCTTCTTCTTCATGGTCCAGAGGGCATCCATATCACCCTGTGGAAGCGCTGGATCAGAGGTAGAAGCCTCCGACTAGATTTCTACTAGCGGTTGTGCAATTTTAGCTAGAAGTCCGAGGAGATTATTATTTTTCTACTTTTTCTCTTTCAGTTTCTGTGACTGTTTATTGTATCGAGCCTCCACTGCCTAGGTCACCTCTTTTAACAGGTGTAGCTCACCCTATTTTTCTCTCCTCCCCAGAGGTACTTCTGTTATTGTATAATCCTTGGTCATGGTTGTCACTACATCTATCTCTGAAGGAGGCGTTGCAACTATCACAACTGTCTCTGCCCAGACCAGTCCGAAGGGAATGGAGTGTCCAGGCCTTCTTCTATTTCGGGTCCCCCTATGCTTGCACCATCATCTCGGCTAGGGAGAGATGGGCCTTAGTTTCTATGGGGGCTTTTCTCTTTTTGGAATCCACCAACCATTGTGGTGGGGGTTGGGGGGGCCTTGCTTCCAAAGTTTGTTCTTGTGAATTCCCTCTGGGGTTATGTTGTGTATCCCTGATATTTTGAGTCTCTTCGGACTCCTTTCCTATCTCTTCTGAATCACCTGCATTATCCACATTGGTGGCATTCATATCTGTTGCCTCGGTGTCCATATCCTTAGCAAGGATGGCCTCAGTGTCTATGTCTCTGAGATTTTGTCCCTTACCTTATTGTTGTTGCTCCTTGTCGGCTTCCTTTGCCGAAATATTTTCCTCCGTTGGTGTATTCTTTAGAGGTGGCGGAGGTGTTGGGCCAATATTCAGTGTTTGGGCTGCGATGATCACCTTGCCAAATGTTACCCTCTTTGGGGTAGGAGGAGGCATTTGAAATGCGGTGGCAGAGGTTACAGTTTCTCCTGTAGGTCCAGTTCCCTTAGCAGATGTCAGTTGTTCATTTTGTACTTGCATTTCCTCCGCGGTGTTGGTCTCTGAAACCTATATCTTTGGAACATCAGAGACATTTATCTATTCTTGTTCCTTCTCTCTTTCTTCCTGAGCTTCCTTCTCTATGACAACTTCCTTCTTTGGGATCTCCTTCTCAGCAGGGGTCACCACTTCCTCCTAGGCAGCTATCTCTTCTACTGCCTTCCCAATATCCCCTTGTAAATTTAAAAGTTCATCCTCCCTAAATATGTCATCGAAGTCATTGTGTGGAGGGGAAGTCATCGGGGGATCTTCGGGCTGATTTTTTGGCTCCGGCGAGTCCGAGGAAACAATTCGTATTTCAGGGATGCTGGGCATCCCAAGCTCTGACTCCTCCCTTGGCTGAGGATCAACTGTCCTCTTCTTCTTTCTCTTTGTTATTAATGGGGTCCTACATCTAACATAGTTGCCTACTCTTCCTTTGCCCTGGTCCCTGCTACTCGGACCATCAATTATGTAAGTGAAGGGGAATTGGGAGGGCGGACAGGTCCAGCCATAATGGTCGGGGTTGCCAATTGGGTGATTAACTTTTCTTTCATTTGTTGGGACGCCGCCAGAGTTTGTTGCATTTGTTCCACTATGAGAAATACAGATAAAACTTGGGGAGGGGCCCCCATCTTCCTCTTTCCCCTATCCTCACCTTGTGAGGAGGTTCCAGCTCCAGAAGTTGAACCCCGCACAAATGGGCCAACCTTGCACATACTTTTTAGACACACCTTTTGAAAATATGCATGGCTGCATTCAATTATGTTGTGGGTGAGGTCCTCTATTCTCTTTCCCTCCTACACATCCCAATCCACCAGAGGGAGGGCCATCTTATCTACTTTTTTTTCTTTATATTGCGGGTCCTCAGTAGACCCGGTATCTAAAAAGTCCTTGGGGAACTTTTGAAGCTCTAGCCACTTCATCATCCCCTATGTCATCCAAAAAAAATGCCTGCTCCAAACTTCAAATTCATCTTGACAATCTTCCCAAAAATTCTCCATGTGAAACTCATGTGGGGGAGTTGCCCGGGGAAGTGTCATTGCTATTTTTCCTAGCGGATCAAAATTCTTTCGCTCTAGATAAAATTCTACCAGCCCAAGACTCTTAAGTTCTCCGTCAGCCTCCTTTGCCGCTGCAAGGCTACAGGTATAATTCCCACAAGTGATTGGGAATGGGACATTGGTAACTTTCTTCACTATGAAGAGGGAGTGCAACTCCAAAATCTGTTGGTAGATTTCTAAAAGAATTATTTTATTCTCATAATGTTTGGGCAATAAGTAGGGTTTCCCAGAGAAGCCAATCACTTGAATGTATGTATGTTGTTGGTATTGAATATAATAGTGGCCATAAGAGCTGACCAAATCCATTTCTTCCTTAGAGATTTGGTATCCGGCGTCTCGAGTAGGTGTGAGGAGGTTGTATTAAATGAAGGCATCATTCACTCGGTAGAAGCTGAGGAAACTAGCCTCCCATTAAATCTGTGGGAAATAATCTCATGGATCATTCTGGCCTACGCCAGTCCCGAGAACGCCTGTTGTAAGTAATCCTAGGTCACGGGGCATTATTGTGCTAGTGCCCACAAAACATAGGATGTCATGTAGAACTTGGGGGTCCGGGTGACTTTAACCAACTGAGATTCCACATGATTTGAAATGATAGTAGCCTAATAAAAAAATTTCCCACTAGAGGCGATGCCTAACAAGAAATAGTACATCCATGCTGAGAATTCTAAGGCATGGGGCTCTTTGAAGAGCCTGCATAGTGCGATGATCCCCATCTGTATGCTTTCTTTGAATTTGGTATGGGGGATCTCCAACTTCATCTTTTTGAAATCCTTCCTTGGCACCTTAAGCCAGTTGTTATTGAGGTATTAGCATGATGTGTGTTCTAACTTCTGAAATTCCTCCAAGGCCAGAGCCCAGGTGAGGACAGTCGTATCATCAAATTTGGGGAATCCCTGGCCCTACCTGAAAATTCATGGTGTCCAGAGACACCATAGGCATTGGGTAGCCTGTCGGAACTGGAGCGGTGAGCATGACAGCCCTAACGGCTATATTATAGTGTTTCGCCAAAGTGAGAATGAGCTCTGGGGCTTGCACGGAGTAGGGGAAGCAAGCAACTTTGAGGATCCTAGAGTTGGCCACATTGAAGGCCAATGGATCTCCAGCAGTATGTTGAATGTACATCATCTTCACTAAGGCCTACATTTTGACCCACATTCTAACACTTGTGTCGGTGATCAATTTAACCTTGGAATCGACCTTCGATCTTTGAATATCCTCTCCCTTTAAATACTTCATTGTTAATGGGAGATTTTCTAAGGCCTTATCAGCCTTTGTCCTGATAGCTACCTAGGTGGCAGCAGTAGTGGGGAGTTCCAGACTCCCAGGTGGAGATGATGTAGATGCCTCTGACATGATTGGTGAGTTTAATTCTAGCAACCTGAAAAATAGGACGACTGTCAGTATCTATAAAAAAAAGTATTATTCTGGATTCCAGAGATTTTCACCACCGCATCACATATGTTCCTGAAAGAATTGTTAGCTTACATCAAATCTAGAAAAATATATACATATAATAAGAATGACTTAGGATTTTAACCTCTTACCCAATCTTTCAGGGATTCTAGCTTATGTAATGAAAATGAAACAAATCCCACAGGGAGACTTGGGACCCGGAGTCTGAAAAACTAATCTTTGCTGACATGACCAAAAATGATTTGTATTAGGCTGATGTGGGATCATCACGTGGCCATGCAGTAATGGAGTAATGGCATTAATGTTAAAAACTATCTGAACACATGAGGAAATGGATGCAACTTGGGCCAAACTTGAATGCTCATGTGGGAAACTTAACCCACCATTAAGACTGACTTGACTGAGGGGAGAGAAAATTGCCATGGCTCAAATCGGCGAGGTGCTGAGTTTGAACCAGGCAGAGGTCTTTCTTGGACAAGCTCTACATTTGGGTGTTTTTTTTGCATGGAGTGTAATGAACCCGCCATTAGAGAGAGTGTAGGATAAACAAGAAAGTATATACAGACAAAGCTGAAGTGCATACGAGGGACTGAAGAACGACTTGCAGGCTAGCCCAAAATGAGAATATATATAGACATATACAGAGATATACATAATGTACAAGGTATACATAATATATAGAGGTATTCACACTCAACTAAAACTGCATAGATGGCGGACAACCTTCTGGCAGTGTCTTCCCACCAACGGGAGGCGAAGACAAGACCAAAAATAGAAACAGAAAGACGAAACAAAATAAAGGAAATGAGAAAAAACCAGAAACAAGAGAGAAGAGAGCTAAAGGCCTACCTAGAAACATAGGGAATGCAAGAAAGATGAGCATGGGAGGCGCTCTGCAACAAGTTAACCTTCAGGTAACCACGAACAAGCGCTGCAAATTACTGTTGATCAATCACTAAGCACAGGGAGAAAAATTTTGTTTAAATTGCCTTAATCACCTTTGAATCACTCTAATTGATCTAAGTGTTTGATCACGGTAAATGTGAAAGTGACTGGTAACTTTTATTTATACCCTTAGGGTAAAAATGTGTTTCTTTCTCTCTGCAAGCTCTGAAAAAGGCAAACCTCCAGACTCTGGGCCCGGGGATTCCATGCAGCCACACCTTCTGGCCAAAGAAGACATGATGACAAGGAATCCTGAAGTTCAGGATCCAGACGACTCAAAAGAATAAACAAACTCTGAGACTAGGTCCCAGAGACAAAACAAGATGAAAATCAAAAGAAAAACAACCCCCGCAGAAGGAAAGCCCAGAGGGAAACAAATAAAAACAAAAGAAACCAAGGAAAAAAAAGAAAAAGCAAAAAGGGGGACCCAACATTTTGCCTACAAAATGTAGGGATGGGTATGCAGGGCATAACAAAACCCAAATTTTATCATCCCGAGTGTGGTTGACAAATAAGAAGGAGAAATTGTTGAAAATTCACCGTTAGAAAGTAAATTCTTGGCAGAAAAAGACTCATCACATGACAAGTAAAATTAAGACATAGAAGAGTACAGTCAAACACACACTTTCGAGGATAATATGGAAAATGAAGTCTTACATTTGAATGATCAATTGGAGAATGAATCAAGAATTTCTCAATAATGTGCACAATGCATGTCCCAATAATGTGCACAATGCATGTCCCAAAATATATTGCTCAATGATATAAAAGAAAATTTGGAAGTCCATGGGCAGATCATTAATGACCTTTCTTTGATTCATAATGAAATTGGTGATCAACTAGTTATTTGGGATGAAGTTCATAAGGACTATATGGATAGAAATGTTGTAAAGAAAAATGCTACTACTATTATTTCTCAAGAAAGGATTGAGGAGTCTATAGATCCACAACAGGTTATTTTTTTTGCTCAAACAACTAATAACTTGGTAGTATCAGAAAATCAAAGAAGCATTAGTGACAATCAACAATATATTTTGGCAAAATAGATGCTTGATTACCTAGATTCCAACATTGACAGGTTTTCTTCTCTGGATATTTCTCCTTTTTCTGCTAAAGTAGATATGCACTTTGAAAGAAACTCTCAGCATAATCTTGAAGATTGTAACACATTGCAATATTCTAAATCTATTAGGGAATCTCTTCGTTACAATCTAAAAGACTCAAACAAGAATACAATTGGGAATAAGTTTCTTATGATTGTAAATTACACCCCAAGATCTCACTATGAGGAAGAAACAAAGAATATAGAAAAACATATCGATCAAGATAAGATGCTTGAATGGATTATAAGCCCAACTATAGGGGAGACTAAGAATTACTTAGCAGAGACCTCTTTATCCATCAAAGAACCTAAATCAACATATGTAGACCAGAAGGAAACAAATTCTAATATAGGATCCCCAAATATCAATAAGCAAAACTATTTCAAATTTTGGCAAACACCAATCAATGGTAAAAAAAATTTTGAAGATCCCTCAATAGACTCCTCTTCACAGGATATTGACATTTCTAAGAGTACCAACACTGTCAATATTCCAATAGAAGTAAACACAATCCTAAGGAGTGGTACTTTCATTAATTTAGAAGATTTAGAACAGAACTTTATGCATAATAGTCAGGTTTGGGAGAATTTGGGGTTCAAGAACCAGAAGATTGGCCATTGATCCAGAACATTGACAACAAAAGAAATAAAAAAATAAATGAGGGAAGTATTATGATTTTGAATATAGGAACCAATAATCAACATTTAAGTGAAGCCATAATGGAAGAAATAAGAAATGAGGAAGAAGAAAAAGAGGATGTAGAGATAGTAGCGAGCATTGCTAATGCACAAAAACATCAAGATAATTTAGGTATAGCTTGTTAGGATTGGATTATACTGAGAGAGGGGGTGAATAAGTATAAAATCACTTTACTTAATTCTTCAACCACTTAACCATTAATGATACATTTTCAATAAAGAAAAGAACATAAGCAAATGACACAGTACTCATAACACCATGTTTTGTTTATGAGGAAACCCTGGCCAAGGGAAAACCCCAGTGGGGATGATACCCACAAGCATGCACTAAAGTATAGTGTCCCTATAAGGAGACCTAGACCTGTAAGGAGCTGAATATTACATATTATATTTCCTTGTTAGAGGAATAACAACCCTGTTAAAGGTTCACAACACCCTGTTAGGGGCCTCTGAGCTTACAGCTCTTACAATATAATTCAGTTACAAAAGTTCTCATTCATGAACAAAAACAAGCATCACTAATGCTTTGATAGTTCCTTTATAGTTATTCAATTATCTCTATCATTCTCTTCTCTGCATCTTCCCTTCCAGATAACTATTACAAAAACTCCTTTTGTCTTTACCAAAAATATCTTACATATATATCTCACAACTCTATAAAGTCAGCTCTCAAAATGAATATTACAAATATTACAAAGTCGGCCTTCAATACACAATACATTTAATATAGTAAAAACTAAATGCATATTTGGCACTCTTGTATAGTCAATGTGTAGGCTATCAACAACCAAAATATAGCTTCGATTGCTTGGATTCCAATTCATACTCCCTCAATCTTCGCTGCTATTCAACTACTTTGTATTGTTGTTCTTCTGCAGTCTTTCTGTCTTCAAATCCTTCTAACTCATCGTAGAATTAACCAAATCCAAATCAATCTTAGGTAGAGGTCATACATACTCCATATTGTCTGCCTCTAAGCTTTCTTTCCCTAATTCATCGATCTCTATCTTCGACATCCAAAATACTTCTGTATCTCTGCTACTATACTTAGTTGATTTTTGAATCATCAAAACTTATCTTCAAAGTAATCAAACTTAAACCCAGATGTGTTTCCATAAATGAAAACCAAAATATGAATCATATTTACCAAAGTTGATCACTTTCCAATAATCTCTCCCTTTGGCATTGATGGCAACACTTAACAAAAATTTTTTTACTAAGTGTTCCAACCAATCAAAACTATCTCTTCTTCTCCTTATCTCTTCTCCATATTTTTCTCTCTTTCTTTTATTATATTATATTTTTTTTTTACTAATTTTTTTCCTTTTCTTCTCCCCCTTTGACAACAATGACAAGGGTGCATATAAAGCAATAAGTTTTAGTTCTTTCTTACTAGTTTCAGAATATCCTGAAAAGAATCTTCCAAAAGCTTCACTTATGTGCTGCATGTCTTGAACAATATCTGACTGATGTGAATCAAACCATTCATTGCAAATGATGTAGTTTCAGCTTCTTTCAATTCTGTGGGTAAACCTTTAGTAAATGAATCTACAACTTTCTCCAAATCTGAGAGATGAGCTTCAAGTATGGATAACTTCGGAGTGACAAAGCTCCTCGGCAAATTAAATATTTTCAATACTCTCTCTTTTTCATTATCCAATACACTAAGATTGGCCAATATTCTTGTAACATCTGTGTCTAGTTCTGTTGTGGATTGTGAATATGCTCCACAACCATCCATCAAACTATTCATAGTTTCCCTCTCATTGGCAATAATGTCCTCAACATTCTGAACATGCCTAATCGGATTCATGCAATAGCTAAACAATTTTCTCCCATGGCCAATGCAGCTCTTTGCATTTGTCAAATAGGTTTTTATAATGCCTAAGTCCCATGTGATGAACTTGTAGACTTCTGTCTACTTCTTCTCTGAATATGTCTTATATGCCTTCTCCTCTGCAATCTTCAGTAAATTTTCATAGTGCCCATCAAATTCATCAGGTGTAATTTTCAAGTTCTCAATGTCATCTTTGTGCTGGAAAACTATAGGTACTAGAAGCAATTTTTTCATAGTATCAATAGCTCTAGTAATTAGTTTTGCCTTCTTGTCTCCTTTCTATTCAGATCTTTGCTTTGCTTTGTTTAATGTAGTAAATGCCAATTTTACCAATTCAACTTCATCCATGCTATCCACATTTACATCATTGCTTGCCAACAATGAAATAGATGGTGAGTTTACCTCTTTCTTTTCATCTCCTTGTTGTTCTATCTTCTGTTCATCATCATTTTTCTGCTCAACTTCCTCTTTCTATCCTGCTTCATTTTCAATAGAGGTGTCCAAATTTCTTACAAAAGGGTGCTTCTCATCTTGTGAGGGGTCAAGGGTCACTACCACATAGAAATATGGTGGAGGGTCTGCTTTTCTCTTCTCTGTAGATGTCTCTATCACCTTAGATCTCTCACTCATTCCCAATTGTGTGGGCGATGTGGTTTTAGGAGGTGAGGGCTTGCTAGAAGTAGAACTCATCAGAGTCTTCTCTAATGCCTTCTGAGTTTCCTTAGTCACCTCATCATACTTCCTCACCATTATTTTCAATAGTCTAATCTTGGTTCTTAACAAAGGTTTCAATTCTTTGAATATACTATCCCTCTCTTCTACTGATAACATAGACAACATGTAATCAATTTCCTTATTTCTGATCTAATCATCCTCAATCTGTGCCAAGTGTTTTCTATTCTCTAATTTTGCATATAGGTCTATAGGTATACTTCCTTCAATTTCTAAAAGAGTCTTCTTTAAAGTAAGCAAATTCTCTATTACAATGTCTTCAATCTTAATCTTATCTGATTCCTCATACCTGTCATAGTATTTATGAATTGTAACCAATTTACCTTGCTCTAATGCTCTTTTCTCTAGCATCTTCATGTCAGGTTTCCAAATGTGTTTTTCTATTTTCTTTTCTTCTCCTACTGTGGTTTTCTCTTTAGGTGATTTAGGCTTACTAGATCTTGTAACTCTAGGAGTGAAAACCTTTGCTTGCTCTGTTTGTCATTGTGGAGGAGGTGGACTATCTACCATAACTACCTCGAGATTGAAAGGGGCATCATTGCTTCCACTTGCTACTCCAAGAGATCTCTCTGCCATCTTCTTCTTGACTTCTTTTAATTCCTCTTCTGTTAGTCCAGATTTTATACTGCAACCATGAATAAGGTTAGAAATTTTCCTTTTCCTCGGTCCTCTAGACTATTCCTCTTTCACCTTTGCTGATTTTTCTTCATAATTTCCCCATCTTTCTTCTGTTGTATCAACTTCTGATGCAAGAACATGTTCTACTTGCATGGTGAGTACTTCAGAACTCACTTCATAGCCCATGGGGTAACACCACTTGTTTCTAGGTGTAACTGCTTCAAAACATACACAATCAATTTCAACCATGAAAAAAATTTCATCCTTGTACTTTTCCACAATGTCCTCATGTAACATGTATCTTGTCTTCATCTATTTTTGTAGAATTTTGATCATAGAAAATAGTTCTCCATCTACCCAAGTAGTATTCTGTCTTTTGTAACTCTGTGAAATCAGTATGCCAATGGGTACTCCAAACTTCCAACCACTAGGATGTAAACCAGGAAACTTGTGCTCAATATGAATGAGCATATGCATCAACAACGAGCCAAATCTGAAAGTTTTAGTTCTATCCTTCTTCACTAGCTTCACATTCTCCATAAATCATTGAGCCAGAACTTTGCATAGGTTATATTTTATGTTTTCCTTCACCATTCTCCATGCCATCATGATTACTTCATCAGATACTGAATTAGGTCTTCTATTGTAGTAGAATTTATATCTGAGTATCATGGTAATCAATCTCACATCTTGTTGAAAGATATCATTTACCGTCATTGCCCTTCTGTCCCATTTAGAATGTGTTAGGGTTTCAAATTCTTTCTTCACATGCTTCTCCGCAATAGGTATAACTCCAGTGTTTTCTAATTTAGTGACATCATGAATTAGGTCACTACAAATCTTCACAGGTTGGTCACCAATCCATATGAACTAGTCATGAACCCTGCTCATCAATATCTTAAACCATTCATTTTCATCAAATTCACATAAATCCATAATCTTCATTACGCTCAACTGACTAATGTGTTTGAATTCATCTTTCATGATTCCTTTTTCAGTCATTTTTTTCCATTTCATTGTCTCCCAATGTATCATACTTACAATATATGTAAGCCCTAATGTCTTCTACGTGCAATACGCCATTTGGGGTTTGTGAAAACACTCCTTCCGGATCCTCTTCACAAGACTTATATGGATGTTTCTTGAATTTGTATCTAGGACAGTCAACAACATTGAAAATGATGGCTGCATCCATAGCTAGATGATGTAAAATACCTTTCTTTCACTGAATTTGAGTGTTATGCTTCAATCGATCATGCACGACAAATGTAGAATAGTCTGAATGCTTCTACTCTCTGATCTCCTTAGCTCGCTCTTTGTCAAATGGTGAATAGATAGGTCATCAAATGGTGCTTTATACAAGTTAGGTTATAACTTTCATTTTCACTTTATACTGTCTAGTCCACTGCTAGATCTCACGAACAAAATATACAAGTCGGATAATGATGCGCTCTTAGGTATATAATCCATGATGTTGTCTTAGCTCACACACAAGCTCGCATGAGCTCAATCTACAAATTTCAGGGTAGGATAAATTTTGATGTATGTATCCAATGCTCCCCCTAAGGCCATGATCATCCAATTAAGTCAAATATGTCTTCCTACCTTCAGGCAAAGATCCAATAGCATCTATTGACTCTCCCTGAACTGATGTCTCACTTGTTCCTTTGATCTGCCAAATCTTTCCACTGTTGTTGTCATCTACTTTATTAAAACAATTTTCAAAATCATTCTTCACATCTGCAATACTTTTGCTAGTATCATGAGAGGAACCTCCTTACAGCAATATGGTGAGAATGCACAAAATAACAGAATATAGAGCAATAGCAGAACTCAGAATGAATCTATTGATCGCGGGCCACTTCGAGGGGGTAACCTCCTTTGAGCAAGCTCAATACAATAAATTCGTTGATGTCCATCAAAGGCCTCAACCTACTCTTATATACTAAGTACGATCTAGAAAAGTAATACTACCTATGCATGTGGGATGATAAAATATACTCACAGGATGACTTACAAAGCATATGCGTCCAACAACACTACACTAACAAAATAAACAGAAGGAACACACAGGTTCCTAACATATCATTTCCATTCTTCTATGAAATCGTAGGAGGTGGTGTTCTTCTGTTATCTGCTCCATTATACCTGCAAAACTTTGATATATGTCCTGGATTATTGCATTTGCAACATATAGAAGGTATTGTTTCTTGATTTACTAGTAACTTACAATACTTTGCAATGTGTCAAATGTTATTACATTTGTAGCATGTAGGTTTCACTGTAGGTTCTCTTCCATTGTCTTTTCTATATCCTAATTGATTAGGTTTTCTACATTCTGCTTTTTTGTGCCCATATCCATTATAGTTTAAAAAATAACCAAAAAAGGTTCTAAAAGGGGCATTACCTCTATAGTATCTCTTCATGTGTCCAAATATGTTGCAACCAAAGCATCTACCTCTGAAAGGTCTAATCTTCTCTTTAGGTTCTTCAATAGATGGTTTCTCAACATCAATCTTCTCATCTGATTTCTCTTCCTGATTCTTTGAACATTCGGCTTCATTGAAGCCAATACCAGTCATATCACCTTTAGGTTTATGTTTGTATAGTTGTTCATCAATCAAATAACTGCTGGTGTGAAGTTTCTCAATGTGATTCTTTGCTTCAACAAGTTCACCTTTCACAATCTGATTGTATTTCTCCAATTCTAGGTATTGTTCTTGTAGTTGTTAGCCTCATCCTTCATTTGATTCAATGCACTGTTTAATGTTTCTTCAACTTTCTTCTTATCATCCTTTTGTATTTGTACTTCTTTATCCATAGACTTATTTTCAAGTTTCAGAGTCTCAATCTCTTCTTTTAGTTGTTTCACCTGATCTAAATTGTCCTCATCTGAGTCTTCTTTTATTTGGACCACAAGATCTTCTTTTTGACTTCTGGAAAGCTCAAGCTGTTCTTTGAGTTTATTTATAAATTTCTCAGCTCTTCACATGTTGAATCTCGATTCTCCATTCTCTGCTTTTGCTTTATCAAGGTCTTCAAGTGTAGCATCAAAGTTTTCTTGCAAACTGTCTAAATCTATTTTGACCTCCCTCGAGTTGTTAGGCTTTCTCTCTAAGGGACAAAAGCTCTGATACCAATTGTTAGGATTGGATTATACTGAGAGGGGGGGTGAATCAGTATAAAATCACTTTACTTAATTCTTCAACCACTTAACCATTAATCATACATTTACAATAAATAAAAGAACATAAGCAAATGACACAGTAATTATAACACCATGTTTTGTTTACGAGGAAAACCTGGCCAAGGGAAAACCCCGATGGGGATGATACCCACAAGCATGCACTAAAGTATAGTGTCCCTGTAAGGAGACCTAGCCCTATTAGGATTTGAATATTACATAGTACATTTTCTTGTTAGAGGAATAACAACCTTTTTAAAGGTTCACAACACCCTGTTAGGGGCCTCTGAGCTTACAACTCTTACAATATAATTCAGTTACAAAAGTTCTCAGTCATGAACAAAAACAAGCATCGCTAATGCTTTGATAGTTCCTTTACAGTTCTTCAATGATCTTTGTCATTCTCTAATTTTCCATTTACATATCTTTCCTTCTAGATAACTATTACAATAACTTCTTTTCTCTTTACCAAAAATATCTTACATATATATCTCACAACTCTATAAAGTCAGCTCTCAAAATGAATATTACAAATATTACAAAGTCGGCCTTCAATACACAATATATTTAATATGGTAAACACTAAATGCATAGTCGTCTCTTTTTCATAGTCAATGTGTAGGCTATCAACAACCAAAATAAAACTTTGATTGGATGGATTCCAAGTCATACTCCCTCAATCTTTGTTGTTGTCCAACTGCTCTATATTGTTGTTCTTCTACAGTCTATCTGTCTTTGAATCCTTCTAACTCATTGTAGACTTAACCAAATCCAAATCGATCTTAGGTGGAGGTCATACATACTCCATATCGTCTGCCTCTAAGCTCACTTTCCCTAATTCATCAATCTTTGTCTTCGACATCCAAAATACTTTTGTATCTCAACTACTATACTTAGTCGATTTATGAATCATCAAAACTTATCTTCAAAGTAATCGAACTTAAACTTAGATGTGTTGCAATAAATGACAACCAAAAAGTGAATCATATTTACCAAAGTTGATCACTTGCTAACATAGCTACCAATTTAAAAGGCATTGAAAAACCTAAATGTGGGAAAATTAACAAGAAAAGAGGAAGAAAGAGCCTTGTGGAACTAAGAACAACTATTGGTAAGGCTGGGAACCAAACTAAAATCAGTGACATGCTTAATGTTGGGAAGGGGAAGTTCCTTCCCATAGTATTATGAAAATCACATCATGGAATGTTAGGGGCTTAAATGCCCCTAACAAGAAGCACTCTTTTAAGTGCAACCTGACACTTTTCGAATCAGAAATAAACTTAATACAGGAAACAAAACTTAATAAGGAAGAAGGGGAAAAAATTAAAAAGAAATTGGGATTCTGGAAATGTGAATTTATAGAATCTTTGGGAGCCTAAGGGGGGTTGGGTATTATTTGGGACCCTAGAAAGGTAGACTTTAAACTACTTACAGCCAGAACCAATTAGATGGTAGGTAGGATCAAAAACTTCAGAAATAATATTCAATTTAACATCATCAACGTTTACGGCCACACATCAATAGCAAGGAAAGTCGTTGTTTGGACGGAGATAAGTAATTATATGGACATGGAACCACAGTCAAATTTTATATTGGGGGGAGATTTTAATGCAATATTAACCATCAATGAAAAAACTGGAGGTATACAAATAGAATCATAAGCAACAACATGTTTCAAAAATTGGATTATGAGAAACTCACTTTTGGACATTCAAAGATCAAATGGATTGTACACATGGAACAATAGAAGGAAAGGATTTTTCTACATTGCAGAGAGACTGAATAGATTTATTATTCAAGGTGATATTTGTACAATTAGCATGTCAATAGCAGCAACAATACTACCATATGCTAGATCAGATCACTATCCCATACAACTATAAATAAAAGAATAACATAAACCAATTAGATGTTCCTTCAAATGTGAAAACATGTGGTTTCTGGATGATAGCTTTCTAGTGAAAGTTAAACAGTGGTGTAAAGAAGAGGTCTTTGAAGGATCTAGAATGTTTTGTTTCGTGGCAAAACTAAAAATATTAAAAGAAAAAATAATCAAATGGAACAACAAAAGCTTTAAAAACATATTTAAAGAAAAGCTTGAAAATGAGGAAGAAAATGGGAAATTAAACACAAAAGTCATAGAAAAAGGAATGAAGGACAAAGAATATAATAAAGAAAAAGAATTACTAAACAAACAAGAATCTATTTTAGCAAAAGAATAAATATTCTAGAAATAGAAATCAAGAGAAACTTGGTTAAACGCAAGAGCTAGAAACACAAAATTCTTTCATACTAGTACTTTAAATAGGTGCAATATAAATAGAATTACTAAAATCTGAGATGATACAGGTTCAAAGTTTGAGTGTCCAAACCAAATTGCTAAAACCTTTGTTAGCTACTATTCTCAAATTCTAAATAACTATGAATTCTCAGATCTTGAAGCTCAAAATGAAATGATAAGGGCAATTCCTAGAATAATCACCAATGAAGACAACAAAAACCTCAACAAGAGATTCACTTTGGAAGAAATTAAAGAAGCCCTATTCTCACTTAATCCAGATAAATCTCCAGGACTAGATGGCTTTCAGGCTTTTTTATTTCAAAAATGTTGGGATATTATAGGGAAGTAGTTATGGGAAGCTATTGAAGCTACTAGGAACTCAGGAACGTTATTAATAGAAATTAATAATACTTTCTTAGCACTAATCCCAAAAAAATTGACACAGCTTCTCCTGGTGATTTCAGACCCATTGCACTCTACAATACCATATACAAGATTCTCTCCAAAGCTCTAGAAAATAGACTTAAAAAGATAATTCATAAACTTATATCAGAAGAACAAACACATTTTGTCCCGAACAGATCACTATATGATGGAATAATTATAATACAGGAATTGATACATTCAACACAAACAAACAAAGATCCTTGTATGCTGATGAAATTATATATTCATAAATCTTATGACAAGGTTGACTGGAGATTCTTATGTAAAACTATGCGAGCATTTGACTTTTCTCATCAATGGGTTAATTTAATTATTAATTGCATATTGACCTCACAAATTTTAGTTTTAATAAATGTCAATCACCTGAAGGCTTCTTTAATTCTTTAAGAGGAATTAGACAAGGGGATCTCATTTCTCCTTTTCTTTTTATAATTATGGTTGAGGCCTTTGGCAGGGTAATTAAACTTGCTCAGTTAGAAGGGAAAATCAAAGGGGTCAAAGTGATAGATGAGGTAGACAACGTCACGCACCAACAATTTGTAGATGACACTATCTTGCCAGGTGAATCTTCAAGAACTGAAGCTCTCCAATTTAAAGAGATCATCAATACCTAATTGAAAGCATCTGGCCAGGAAGTGAATGCTGAGAAATCTAAAATTTTCTTCCTGAATACCTTGCCGGACCTAGAGAGAAATATTTGCAATATTATGGGTTTTAATAAAGGTGAATTCCCATGGAAATATCTAGGTATTCATTTAGAAAAGGTCAACAAGAGGGAGAGACATGGAAAACTATAGTATCCAAATTAGACTCGAAATTGGATAGTTGGAAGGGGAAGTATCTTAATAAGGTTAGAAGAGCCACAATGATCAAAGTCATCTTATCAGCGATCCCAACATATCATATGTCTTGTCTACTACTCCCTAAAGGATTTGGGAAACAATTAAACCAAAAATTAAAGAATTTCTTTTGGCAAGGCGCAGGAGATAAAAAGATCGTGGCAATGATTAAATGGGATCAGATTTGTAGACCAAAAGAGTTTGGAGGTTTAGCCATTAAAAATTTAGATTGGCAGAACAAATCACTAGGAGCTAAACTAGTATGGAGGATGTTCCAGGAAAACGACAATAAATGGGATAAAATTTTATACCAAAAATATTTGAATAGTTCGGTCCCCTCAACCCTCTTCCGAGTCGATCAATCAACTGAAAGGCTTTAAAATTTAGAATTTTATGATGCAAAATAGATAAATCATTGTGAAAAATATCACTTGGGACATAGGTGATGGACAAGAGGCCCTTTTCTGGGATGACTCATGGGACAGTCTCCCATCTCCAGATGGACAAAATCTACCAGAAAACATCAAAAACACACTAATACAATGTTGGGGTACATACTTCAAAGATTATATAGAGGAGACTCAGGAAGGATTAAAATGGAAAAATCCATCAAATACTACTTTACCTCAGAAGGAGGTAATTGCATTTGAGAATTTTTTGCAATCCAGAAAAGTTAATCATAAAGCTAAGTCTGATAAGCTGATTTGGGGTGCATCCAAAAATGGCAAGTATAGTGTTAAGAAAGGTTATGAGACTATCATAAACTCTCAAGATTAGAATAAAGAAGGTATTCGCCTCAATTTATGTTGGGACTCATCTTTTCTTCCCAAGATAGTGATCTTTCTTTGGGCGGTACTACATGAAAGAATCTTAACCTCTGATAGATTTAACAAGCTAGGTTTTGAAGGTCCATCAAGATGAGTACTTTGTAAATCTGCATCTGAAACCGCAAGACATCTATTATTTGATTGTCCTTTTTCTAATCACTATTGGAAATGGATATGTAATAAACTTAATTATTCATCTACTTTCAATGAAAATGTTTTGAATTTCTTGAGTTGTTGGCCTCAAAATGGATCCAAAGTGTATAGCAAGATTTGGAGAATTGCACCGTCTATCTTGGTATGGGAAATCTGGAAAGAATGAAATAGAAGGAAATTTACAAACATAAACATGGAAAGAGGATCTTTGATCAATAAAATTGAAGCAAGTACCATAGAAGTAACAAAAAACCACCTACGAAACACCTACAAATAAGAAGGATCATTCACAGAATGGGATGTAGATATGAGGAAGAATTGGAATGGCTTAATCAATCCTCAATTGAGGTACTCCAAAGCTAATAAGTTAGCTAGAACCCTTTGCGAATGGAAACCCCCTCCAATTGGATGGATGAAATTGAATTTCAATGGTGTGTCAGAAGGAAATCTAGGGAAAGATGGACTAGGGTGCATCATCAAGAATGAAGTGGGAGAATGGGTGGTTAAAAGGGCTAAACCCCTAGGTATCTCTTCGAATAACCTAGCAGAACTTGAGGCATTAAATGAAGGTCTTAAGTTAATCTTAATGAGTTGAATCCAAAAGTTAATAATCAAAGGAGACTCACAAATTATCCTTAATTCCTTGAGAAAATGAAGCACTCCAAACTGGATCTTAAACTCAAAACTCAAAGAAGTACTTGACCTTGTGGATAGGTTTCAAGAAACAAGATTTGACCACATCTATCAGGAAGGAAATAAAGAAGCAGATGTTTTAGCTAACTTAGGTGCTGACAGGGAAAGCGTAACTTTGGTTAAATATTAACTTAGGCCAAGCACTAACAACTGACCCTAAATACTTGATTCCATTTTAATCAAAGGCCAAATACTAGAACAATAGGAAAGGAGGAAATCCATTATTTATTGCAACCTTCTCTTAAAATTTTTTGCACTAGTATAATGAAGGGTCTTAATGGCCAATTAATTTGACAGAACTTATTAAGAACCATAGGCAAAATCGAGTTACTACGATACATCTACTTTCAAATATACAAACATAAACTATATATACTTATAAACATGCATATATATATATATATA
>MU227748.1:296171-307987 GCA_018584345.1 Thuja plicata
ATCTTACATGGACCTAGCCTCTTCATCTGTATCTTGTGAGGAACACCTTTTTGCAGCCTATGTTTGTTCAAGTGTACCATCACAAAGTCTCCAATCTGAAACTGAACATCCCTCTTTGTTGCATCCATCGTTTGCTTTACCTTTTCAACATTTTCAATCAAATTCTTTCTCACACTTTCATGGACTTCCCTCATTGAATGAGAAAAGTCCTCAGCATATCCACTACCATGCATTCCTTCCTTCAATTATCTAAGTTCAAAAATACCTCTTGGGTGAAAGCCATAAACAATTTCAAAAGGACTCTTACCAGTTGATCTGTTCACTGTATCATATATGCATATTCAGCGTGTCCAATGAGTTGGTCCCATGCTTTACCATACTCCTTTGTGAGGCATCTCAGATAGGTACCAAGACTTCTATTGAGCACCTTTGTTTGGCCATCTTTCTGCTGATGGTAGGCAGATCCAAAAGGCAAGTTAGTACCCAGATTTTGCCATAAGGTCTTCCAAAAATGGCTCATGAATTTTGTGTCCCTGTCTAAAACAATGCTGAGTGGGAGTCTGTGGATCCTCACCACTCCACTAAAAAACAACTGAGCAATGTTACAAGCATCATGAATGGTCTTACAAGGTATAAAATGTGCCATCTTACTAAATCTGTCCACAACAACATAAATACTGTCATATCCCTGCCTTGTTCTTGGCAAACCAACTACAAAATCCATGCTTATGCATTCCCATGGTATGGCTAGGATTGGAAGTGGCTAATAAAGACCTGCATTTGAAGATGTGCCATTTGCTTTTTGACACACTACACAACTCTCAACATACTGTCTAACATCTCTATTCATTCTAGGCCAAAAATAGAACCTAGTGACTAGCTCTTGAGTCTTACCGACTCCAAAATGACCACTAAGTACTCCATTATGTTTTTCTTGAATCAAATTCTCTCTCATAGACCCTTTAGGAACACAAAGTTGACCTCCTTTAAACAATAAATCATTTTGCAAGGTATATTCAGAAAACTCACCATGAAAGTTGTTTTTAAACTCCTTGCATACCTTGTAGATTTGGGAAAAATCTTCATCTTCAGTATATAGGTCTTTAAAGCTATCAATACCTATGCTTTGTAGCTGAACTTATTGAACTGTGAGCAGCCCTCTGCTCAATGCATCAGCAACCTTGTTTTGTACTCCCTTATTATGCTTGATATTGAAAGTGTAGGCTTGTAGATACTCCACCCACTTCATGCGTTTGCTGCTAAGTTTTTCTTGAGAGTTAAGGAAGCTGAGAGATTGGTTATCAGTATATACTATGAACTCCTTTGGCAGCAAGTAGTGCCTCCACTTATTGAGTGCTTGGAGTAGAGCATACAACTCTAAGTCATAAGAAGAGTACTTCTTTGCATCATTTAGCTTCTCACTGTGGAAAGCTACTAGTCTTCCTTCTTGGATTATGACAGCCCCAATGGCCACATTACTTGCATCACATTCTACTATAAAAATCTTATCAAAGCTTGGAAGAACTAGAGTAGGCAACTCTTCTATCTTCTCCTTGAGTGTCTCAAACCCTTTGTCAGCTTGTGGTGTCCATTGAAACTTTGTCTTCATCCCACCTTTAATAGTGTCTAACATAGGTGCACAAATCCCACTTAAATTTCTAATGAACTTTTTGTAATACTAAGCTAAACCATGGAAACTCCTGACCTCAGTTGCAGCCTTGGGAGTAGGCCAACTTAGAATGGCATCCACCTTTTCTTGGTTCATTTTAAGGTTACCCTATGACAAAACAAATCCAAGATATACAAGTTCCTGCTTCATGAATTCACACTTCTCCAAATTGATCATTAGCTTTTCATCATGCAATTTCTTGAAAACAATTTTCAAATGTCTAATATGCTCCTCCTTATTTCTTATTGAAAACTAAAATGTCATCTAGGTAGACAACAACAAATTTACCAATGCATTCTACCAATACATCATTCATAAGCCTCATAAAAGTTGAGGGAGAATTAGACAAACCAAATGGAATTACAAGCCATTCATACAAACCTTCTATAGTTTTTAAGGCTATCTTCCATTCATCTGCTTCATTTATCCTGATTTGGTGGTAGCCACTCTTAAGATCAATCTTGCTAAAGTACTTTGCCTCCCCTAAACAATCTATTAGGTCTTCAATTCTGGGTATTAGAAACCTATACCTAATGGTGATTCTATTTATGGCTCTAGAATCAATACAAAGTCTCCAAGCTCCTCTTTTCTTAGGTGCTAAAATAGTAGGGACTGCACATGGGCTTATGCCTTTTCTAATTAGGCCTTGGTCTAATAACTCTCTAATTTTCTTGGCTATCTCCTCATTTTGCTGAGGGGTCATCTTATAGGCAGCTTTGTTGGGTAAGGTAGCTCCTGGTATGAATTCAATCTTGTGGCTAACAAGTCTCTTAGGAGGTAGGGGATTGGGTTGGCCATCATTCACAATATCCCTATACTCTTCAATTATTTCTTTTACCTCATTTGGTATCTCTGATTTCTTGACAGCAACTTCATCTTTTGGCTTCAATACTAAAGCAAATCCAACTCCTTCTCCTTCTCCTAGAGTCTTCACTAACTCTTTCTCATCAACCATGAGCACACTTGGACTTGATGTTTTCATCTCTCCTTCTTCTATTAAGGACTAAATGTTGAAAGTCACCCCATCTTTCTTGAATGAGTATGTATTCTTAGTTCCATCATGCATGGATTGCCTATTAAATTTCCATGGCCTTCCAAGTAGAAGGTGGCATGCATCCATGGGAAGAATGTCACTTAGAAATCTATCTTTATACTTGCCAATGGTGAAATCTACCCATTCTTTTTCTCCTACAAACACATGTTGTCCTTTGTTAAGCCATGTAACCTTGTATGGGTTTTCATGTGGAATCATTTTCAAATTTAACTTGCTGACTGCCTCTACACTAATGATATTATCAGTTGATCCTGAATCAATAATGACTCTATGCACCTTCCCTATGATCTTGCACTTCACTCTAAAGAGTGCTCTCCTTTGACTTGGTTCTTCTTTGCTTGGCTCTCTGATTAAGGTCCTCTTTATCATGAGGTTCTCTCCTTCCTTTGATTCTAATGGTACCTCAGATGGCTTGTTGCTGCAACTTGATTCTTCTTGGACATAGTTAACCCTCTTTCCTCCTCCTTGAGAATTAGAACCTTTTTTAGGACACTTATAGGCAGGATGCCCTAGTTGATTGCAATGGTAGCATTTCATAGTGGCAAAGTAGGATGCTCCTCTTCCTTGATTGTTGTTGCTCCTTCCTCTCCAACTAGTGTTAGAGCCTCTACCTCTATTGAAACCTCCTCTATTTGAGTTTCCTTCCTGATTTTCAGTGAGATTTTTGTCACTTTTCTTCCTTGAATCTAATCCCCTTCCACCATAGCCTCCTTTTCTTCTTCCTTCTCTACCTCTACCTCTTCCTCTAAAGTTTGATTATGATTTCTTTTTGTTCTTCTCTTCCACTTTCAATGCAAGTTGGAAACACTTATCGATGGTTGTGGGAGTCCACAAACTGATTTCCTCTTGGATATTCCATTTTAGGCCTCCCAGATACCAAGCCACCTTGATAGTCTCATCCTCTTGGACTCTTGACCTCAAGCACAACTTTTGGAATTCTTCAGTATATGTAGCCACATCCAAAGCTTTTTGTTTCAAACTCTGCCTCTTCTTGTGTAACTGGATTTCATAATCCTCAGGTAGGTATTTCTCCTTTACCTTGTTTAACATGGCCTTCCAATTTGAAATTGGATGCTTACCCATCTTCTCCCTCTCTTCTTGGAGGTATTTCCACCATGTTAATGTTGAACCTCTTAACCTTGACTTTGCAACTTTTACCTTTTGTGCTTCAGTTATACCCTCACATTCAAAATGATTCTCAATACCTTCTATCCACTCCAAAACTATTTCACTATCCATTTTTCCATTAAATAATGGAATTCATTCAAGACTTTTGCCTTGTGTATGTGTATATATACACACACACACACATGTGTGTGTGTGTGTATGTGTGTATATATATATATACATGTGTGTGTGTATACACACACACATGTGTGTGTATATGTGTATGTGTGCAAAAACAAAATTCCATTTCCAATTCCAGTTTTGTGGAACCAGACGCAAAATTTGCATCTTCTCAATTATCTTCCAGGTGAACCAAACAGGACAAGCCCATATTCTAGAATTCATTTTGAGAATAGCAGGATTAGAGAATGGATTCAATTCCAGAATTGGCAATTCCAGCATGCACAAATTCTGTGAAACAAACGGCCCTTTTAGCAATTATTATATTGTTGAAATGATGGAAAATTAACAAAGTTATCAAATACATAGTGCAAAGATAAAGTAACGTTATATTAATCTTACATCGACCCCCTTGTATTGCAACGAAGAATATTGAGTCCTGCCTCCCTTCTTGTTATTAGCATCGATAAACATTGAAAGACAAATTGTGTTGACTATTGAATAACATAATCATATTGGAACTTGTAAACTTATTTACCCTTTATCCTTAAGTGATTCTTCTCTTGTGAGCATCCGTCAACTTGGCCAATTTGGATGTTAGTACACTCAAATATTTGTCTGATAGATAGATAGATAGATTGATTGATTGATTGATAGATAGATAGATAGATAGATAGATAGATAGATAGATTCCACCATACCAATTAGATCTGATATTGTAGTAAAGACAAAACCACATTTTCACACAAGCATCATTGAAGACATTTATCAAGGCATCTCCTGATAGGAAACATTTTAAAGACTAAGTACATTACCATTTCTCAATGTAATCCAAACCTTAACTGGGAATTTTAGGGAGAATAATTTAAGTCCCAAAAGGGGACATTACAAGTGGTATCAAAGCATAATCCCACCATCCTGTGAATATGAACCTATCATTGAAGAGAAAAAAAAATACAAGTATGAAGGTCCAAAAAGAAGATAAGGCATTGCAATCAATAACTTCATAGCAATAAAAAAATATAAGTTATCCTTTTAGAATTATGCATAGTATTATTAAATTAAATTTTCAAATAAATTTCATTATTTTAGATAAATTTATATTTATGATAATGTAGGCATTACTCTTAGTGGAAATTAACATGATGAGTAGCATGTCAAATAACATATGATAGGGGGTTTGTGGAGGGAGAGGCAGAGGAATCTAGTCACATTGAGGTACAGAGTCCCAAAATAGGTAAGAACCATGACAAAGCCTCTTGTAGACTATTTCACCTACCCTTGGCACAATAATTCCACCATCCTACATTGGAGCTAGCAATGGGAAGAGGGATGAAATTAAGGGAGAATCACTAGGGAACCCTATTGCAACAATAGTTAAGGGAGAACCGCTATGAGGTCACCTTACTACTCTACTATTAAGCGATAATTGCTAGGGCACCCTATTGCAAGTACCTTTCAAATCGAGCCTGCAATTAAGGGAGAATATCTAGGGTACCCTATCGCAGTAACATGTTAAGAGAGAACCGCTATGAGGGCACCCTATTGCTCCACGATCTAGGGAGAAATGCTAGGGCATCCTATTACAGAAGTAGCCAAGGCTGAAATTAAGGGAGAATCGCTTGGGCACCCTATTATAGTAGCAGTTAAGGGAGAACCGCAATGAGGGCTCCCTATTTCTTTGTGATAAAGGGAGAACGGCTAGGACACCCTATTGCAAGTATTTTTTCCAACCAAGTATGCAATTAAGGGAGAATCGCTAGGGAACCTTATTGAAATGATAGTTAAGGGAGAATGGCTAAGAGGGCACCCTACTGCTATGTGATTAAGGGAGAACTGATAGGGCACCCTATTGTAGTACTAGTTAAGGGAGAGTCGCTAAGAGTACCCTTTCGCAATAACCTTTCTAATTTTCTAGGATAGAGTGGATGAGACATGGATAAGGAAGAAAGACAAGCGTCTTACTAAGTAAACTCCCTCGCGCAGATGTCTAAGACTTATCAACAATGCCAAGGGGGAAAAGTCCCGCTCTTGGGCTTAGTATGAGATGGCCTTAGTCAAACTTATCATGATGCACTCATCAAATTTTCTTAAGAGTAATTATAGCATGATTATATCTTTGAAATTCTACACTAACTTGTGTTCACTTTGTTGTAGAGTTTATAGCCAAAAACATAGTGAAGAAGTAAAAACATCTCCCTAAGCTTGGATTATTTCAAATTGTAATCTAACAAAGCTTTTTCATGTGTATACTTTGTGCCTGCTTCGTGTCTTCATGCATTAATGTGTATACTCCACATATTCTTTGTCTCTTCATGCATTCAAGTATATGCTTCTTGTATGTGTTATGTCGCCATACATCCACATGCATACTTTGTATTCCCAGTGTGTTTGTCCCAGGTGGAGGTATACTAGAATAAGAGAATGAAAACAAACTATGATTTTGTTGATCAAAACTGAGATTGCGTAGAAGAAACCACTCACATTAATTGCTTGAGGACAAGAAATTATGGGGAAGGGTGAACTGTCATGTCCTCATTTCAAATATAATTTTAATAATAGTTAAATAATAAAAATATTATTTGTAACATATAAAAGTGTAACATAAGAAAATTGATTGATGGGTTGATGTGTAATATATATAAATGTTTTAGGGGAAGATAATATTCTCTTCCTAGCCCCAAATTTCACAAAGGAAAGATCCACTTTGATCAACCGTAATAAAATGGTTAATCCACAAATGCATCAATCAATCATAAATAAGAAGAGAGAAGAAAGCCTTACAATCCTGAATAATGGATGGAGAGTATATAATATATTTGAATTGATTAAAACCTTAATTGGAATGAATTGAAGACAAGTACTAACCTCAAAATATAGAAGATCTGGAAAAGCCTATTTTCTGATGTCTGTGTTGAGTTTCAGGAAATTTTGCATCTGGATCTGGAACAGAAACGATTAGACGGACAAAAACCATAAATATTTTTATTTTCTAAGTCAGGTCAACCTTGACCTCTTTGCGAGGGTGCAATTGTACCCCAAAATGTTGACCTCAACCTACACTGCTCCGACAGAAATTCTGTTTGCGGATCCCAAAAGTTGGCCAAAAAGGGTATCCAAATCTGCTCTTAGATTTGTTGTCATATACCTGTACCTTTCTTGTATAGAAACCCTTGTGGAGGATTCAAATCCTTGGATCCACAAGTATGTACACACCAAATAAATGTAGAATGTAGAATGTAGGATGTCTCAAATCAATTGCTTTTAGATCTTCAACACCAATCTTGAATGGATCTTGGAATAGGAAGAGGCTTGCATGGATGTGGATGGAGAAATCTTCAATAAGAAGGCTCCATAGAGCTTGAATCCTTCAATGGCTACCAATGGATCTCCTTGATGAATTGAATGCTTGAATTTATTTGAATGCTTGAATGCTTGAGAGTAGATTATTGCTTCAATAGATCATGCATAGAGTTTGGATGAACGAACTTGCTTCTTGTGTCTTTTCACACTTATTCTCCTTGCTTAGATAGTTAGAGAAAATGAGAGGAGAAGGCTTCCTTATATACAAATCTAGGAAACAATAATCTAGAGAGGTCTAGATAGGAGAATTAAATTCTAGTTAGACCTATATCCCTATAATTGGACCTATATTAAATATAATTTCAAGAGTCACTACCTTGAAGACCAAAACAGTCAACCCAGAAGGGGGAATTAACTCTTTTCGAAGCTCGACATCTGGAAACCTCAAAAACTTGAAAATTGGACCCTAGGTAAGGGTCGAGGTTGACCTTGACCTAGGTCAGGGTTGAGGTTGACCTTGACCCAAAAGGTCGACCTTGACCCTGAGGTCAAGAAAATCAGATTTGCATATCAGGGTGCCAAAAACAGGCCAGAGAGAAGTGGAAATGGGGTAGAACAGGGGGAAAAGCAAAATCCAACTCAAACACCCATTCAAGGTGCTTGACATGACCCCAAACCACTTACTCAGAGGGCTAAACCAGTCCAAAATGGAAGTGCTTCCATTTTCCGACCATACATTTAGTCCCCACTTTAGCAAGAGTATGGACTCGATGCAAACTCTTGGTAAAGGAGATCATAAAGAAAAGATAATCTTATTGAAATAAAAAGGGACAAAGGAATCCTCAAGCCCCCAGTGACTTGAGTCTTTATCAACCCTAAGATCATGATAAGAGATACATCACTAGTCAAAGAGAAAAAGATAGAGGGTCTGATTACCTCACCCAATGAGAACCTATGTCCCATTGTGAATCACACAAGGAAAAAGTGCAACTGGAAAGATGGAGTTGAACCGCCTAGTGAATGTGGCTACTCACTAGTCAACCCATCAAGGTTTTACTCTTAGGAATATTCTATTCCAAAAGAGCAAAGTCAAAACATAGAAAGATCTAGTCGTAAGGACACCTTCTGTCCTTAAGGGATCAAAACATTTTAAATTGAAACTGGAAGGATCAAGAGATCCTATAAGGTAAAAATCCATGTTTTAAGGATTAGTCTCTAATCCATAAAGGGAGAAAAGTTTTAAGTTTTGAAAATATTTTGAAAGTGCATGTGTGCAAAAAGGTGAGTAGAGCGTATGCCCCTAGGTTAAAGTCATTGCTAACACTTTAACAGGAGCAATGGCTTTAACACAAACATAAACAACTCCACTGATTACATTTCCACTAAAATATGCCCCCAAGTGAAGACAAATCAAGGGAAATACCACATAAACATACAAAGAATATGGAAGGGATCTACCTACTGTGGGTTCAGTATGATCATAAGATAATATGTATATATAGATATGATATTATTGCAAATGAATTGACATCATTCCCCAAAGAAAGTAGAACTACAATCACAATGGAGGAAAGAAAATGCAAGAGTTATGAAGAAGAGTCTTTTCGGACCACAACATGGAGACCAAAAACAATCAGTGCTACCATGTCGTAAATCAAAGCAAACTACACAAGGAAAACATTTACCAACAATAGAATAGGTACAACATAAGATGAAAACAATATATAGAAGAATAGAGATACATATAGAAGAATTTTACAACAGGGTCGATTCCTTTATCACCTTGCACCAACAAAGTAATAAGGGTTGTATAAAAGAATCTAACAAACATTTAGCAAATACATAACGGGAGAAGCACAATACAACAAACAAACACGTAAAAGGCTACCATGGAGGACATGCCAATCACGCACATTGCCTACTCTCCCCATCTTGGTTTATATCATTTAGGAAAGGTGGGCAACTCGCAAGAGAGACTATATCCAACACAATATGAATAATAGTCAATTCCAAACAAGGATCCTCTTGAGAATCATGATGTTCGATACTAGGTGTAATTATTAATTGTGTGGAAAGCATATAAGGTAAATCAATATCAAGATTAATAGTCTCATATTCATCATTAGCATCAATAGGATCATCAAGAGTATCTTCTTCATCAATTTAATCAAAATAGAATCTAAGATGCGAATAGAATCATCATAATCATTCATCTTAACATCATTATTAACATTAACTTCCTCCAACACATCAACCATAGGCTAGTCAAAAGAAGGTAAAGAATTTTGAAGAACAGAGGCACGAGCCCTAGCGTGAGCTCGATGCTTCTTACGACATTCATTGGAAGATTTGTTACATTTTGTCTTGTTTGAAATATGTTGAGAACTAGGAGGAACAACATATGGTTCCTTAACAGGTTCTATGGGAGGATTAGTAGGACTCTCAATAGGCTGAAAAGTGATACTAGGAGCTTGATTAACAAAAATAGAAGTAATGGATAAAGGAGGTATATAAGGCATAGGTAAAAGACCACGGTTAAGATCCATCTGAGACATGCTTAACTCAAGAATCTTGCAATGTTTATATGCTTGATATGAGCGAAAAAGGTTATTAGATCGAGAAGGACATGAATTAGGTAATGAAGGCCAAAATAAGTCAAAGGTAGCACAATCCCTAGGCCTAGAAGGTTGATATAAACTTGTAACATAAGAAATGGTAATGTTACCAAAATGTAATGGATGGAATGGAGATGCGTTACTAAAATGTAATAGATAAAATGAATAAGGTATAGAAATGATTGATTTGATTTATAAATTGTTTGTGAATTGATTATCTTGAAATGTAAGGTGTTGATGTGTAGATTGTTCTTTGAATTATCTAGATTGTATTTGATTCTTTTAACCTTGATTGAATTGAATTGATTATTTATTGCAATTGTGATTAAGGAGAAGACAAGATGTTCCTTTTCAATTCCCAAATGCACAAATGGGAGATCCAAGTTGATCAACCCTAAGAGAAGGGTTAATGCACAAATGAATCAACTATTTGGAAAGGAGAATAACAAAGGAGATACCTTAAATTCTGTTAATTCTATGTATAGGAATGATATATGACTGTAATTGAAAAGATCTGAGAAATGCACTAACCTTGAAATATTGCAGATCAAAGAATGCTATTTTCTGAGGTCTGTAGACTGTTTCTAGAAAAACTGGCAGTTGATATCCAACCGAAATGCAAAGACGAACAAAACCCATAAATCATTTTCTATTTTGATGTCATCTTATGAAAAAGGTAAACCTTGACCCACAAATGTCAACCTTGGCCCAATAATGTCAACCCTGACCTACACAGATCTGAAAGTGACTTTGTTCGCGGATCCCAAAAGTTTGCCGAAAAAGGTATCTAGGTCTAGGTTCAAATCCACTGTTCTGTACCTGTACCTACAAGAAAAAGGAGATTGTTTTATTGTGGGGGAGGGGTTTGCCTTGGTCAAACCCCAATTTTGGAATTAACCTCAAATATATGTAATTGAAATTGCAGAAATGGACAAAGCAAATGCATAAATTCACCTTGCTTGAAAAAGTCCTCATGGAGGATTCAAATCCTTGAATCCACAAGTATGCTTCAAATGTAGAATGTAGAAAGGTAGGATGTCTTCAATCTCTTTCTTATGGATCTCCAACACCAAGTCTTGAATGGGTTCTTGAATTGGAAAAAGGCTTGGAAGAAGGTGGATGGAGAGATCACCAAAAGGGCACCTTGTAGCTTCAATCCTTCAATGGCCTCCAATGGATCTCCTTCATGAAAATGGATGCTTGAGAATGGATGAATGATTGCTTCAAATCTTTCTTGATTGAACTCTACTTGATAATGCTTGATGCTTGATTAGAAGACTTAGCTCACTTCCTGATGGTTAGAAGACTTAGAGAAAATGAGAGAGAAAGCTTCCCTTTTATATGAAATTAGGGCACAATCTCCAAGGAGGCCTACATAGGAGAATTAAATCCCATTAAAGCCTTTACCCCTAGGAGAGGACCTATATTAAATATAATTTAGGAATCAATGCTTTGGAACCCGAAACAGCCGACCGGGGAGCGGGAAATGCTTTTTGCAAAGGCCAACCTCCTGAAACTGCAAGACCCCGAGATCTGAATCCTAGGTCAAGGCTGAGGTCAACCCTGACCTAGGTCAGGGTCGAGGTTGACATAGACCTAAAATGTTGACCTTGACCCTAAATCCCAGAATCACCAGTCTGCCATCCAGAATGTAGAAATCAGGCCAAACAAGAGTGGAAAGAGGAACAAAACAGGGAGGAAGCCATGTCAAGATCAGGAACCCATTCAAGGTGCTTGCCATGACCCCAAACCACTTAATCGAAAGGCTAAACACATCTACAATGGAAGTGCTTCCATTTTTTGACTATACATTTAGCCCCCACTTTAGCAAGAGTATGAGCTCAACACAAACTCTTGGTAAAGGAGAATATACAGAAAAGACAATCTT
>MU227748.1:329475-352144 GCA_018584345.1 Thuja plicata
CATAGTTTCTATAATTCAAAATGAACTATAACATTCCATTGGTTAAAATTAATCCAGTTGTATTGGAGCATCTATTCCCATAAGGTTGATCAATAGGGAATCCAAATCCAAATGAAGTGAACATCTACAAATTTTCTCAAATGTCCACATAGTCAAATGAAATGATTTCAATCTGAAATGCTATGAAGATTAATATAGAACATGATCCAAACACAATAATGATGGGATAACATTGATGATGCATTGATATGGTTTTCATGAAAGAGGAGTTGAGGAATTATCAGTATTAAACAAGCAAATTATCTAGCATCAACAGTGCAAATTATCTACCATGTTTCAAAATCAAATCTCTGTAAGTAATCCCACATGCCTGCTCAATCTTCAAGTTGAACCACTCTCAAACCCTATCAGATAAATTCCTTAGGATCTAGATAGAAGCACGGGTAGTTTCAGTACTTTATGGTTTCGTCAGTGAAGACAAATTACATAAATACAGAGGTTACATGCAGGATAGGTGGGTCACAGGTTTAGACTCTAGAGACATTGTTAAGAACAAGAATTTTCAGTTGGGCCACTTTCAAGAAATAATGTTGTAGTTAATGATTTTTTCAATTAATCAGTCTTACCAACATAATCAAAAGCCTCTAGTTTGGACTTGGTTTGAGCAACTGCCTCAGAGTCTTCATACAACACCAAAACCCTGAGGCCTTTGGGAAAATCCTTCCATTCCAACAAACTCTCTACCAAAGCGGTTTCCATGCTCAAAACTTATCCTTCTCTTTGTTTCATATTAGAAAAATTTCAATTAAACCATAGGGGCTTTCCTCTTAACATAATAACAACACCTGCTCTTCATATGGCACATAAAACTCCACAGTAAACCACAACATTCACATGGCATCTTCAACTCCAGAGCAAACCATAGTTCCTCAGCAAAAGAGGAAAAACATGATGGCTTCTAAAGTCATTAAATGCAGAGAAGGGAAGCCAATGCCCATTGGAAAAAGGCTTATCCTTCCTCCTCTTAAGTGTCTCAACTCCCCCCTGATCAGTCAACCATATATACAAAATCTCTTTTCATTCAACCAAATGCATATTCTCCAGTCTTAATCTTAAATATATAACAGCTTTCGGACATACTGTATAAATACATCTCAGGCCTCTGTATCTGTATGGAGGTGAGACATTATGTAGAAAAATGGGTATCTATGGATTATTGGTGGTGGTCCAATAGATACTACAGTGTCATATGACAGAAGAAAATAATGTGGGGTACCCTATTAAAAGGGATTAAGGCCATCTATTTAAGATGAAGTGAAGTTGTTAGTCATTCAATTAAGGATGTCATAGGTTCTCCAGAGTGATTTTGGGTACAAATTTATGAATATGTCACAGGTTCTCCAGATTGACACAATGAATTTGCTATAGACGTGTATAGATTTAACAAAGATGTTAAGAGTATTCATTCTACACATTGCTTGCAAAATAATGACGTAATAGGGAAAATAAGGGGCTACAATAGTCGAGTAACGAGACCAGGTAATGTTGTTGCAAAGGGCATAAATCACTTACAGAGCAATTACTATGATTAGTAAGCTATATATTATCAAGTATATCATAATCGAGGGTTTTGTTCGCTATGTAGTATTTTATAGTCTGGAACATATGTAGTTTAAGATCTGAACATTCAAAGGTGAAATGGGTCTTATGTAGAAAACAAAGTTTCAAATCCCAAAGAATCAGCATAGAGGCCAAGGCCTGTACAATTGCATGAACTGCCCAGAAGATGTGGAAAGGTCTACATTGTTAGATGCAAGTAAAAATACATAAATCCCTCGGCCATGACAATCACCATAGAGTAGAGTAGAAGGTCGAATAATAAGCAGACGTAATCACTGAAGACACAAAAACTTCTTCATACCCTAACCCTAGGCAGCCGCATACATTAAGCAGAGTAGAAGGTCGATTAATAAATAGACGTAATAACACAGACCAAATACTGTTTGACAGACACCAGCTCCTGTAAGCCCTTTGCAGACACCAGCTCATGTAAGCCCTTCATGATGGGGATGGATGAGAACGTTATCCCTGCGGACGAGTTTCCTGCAGATGTAAAATGCCGATGAAAAATACAATTTCATCCCTTTCTACCCTCACGGACCCGATAACAATTATGATTTGGTTAAATAAAAATGGAATTGGAATTCAAAATTCCAATTCCACCTATTTAGGTGGAAGATGATATTCCCATTTTTGGGGCAAAATGACAATTTCAGAATTCTAATTCCATTTTTTTCCATGGACCCAAACATGGAATTTGGCATTATCCAGAATTAGATAATGCCAATTACGGTCCAATTCCTACTACCAAATGGGCCCTTAGCATGGACCATCATTGGAATATCTTAAGATGGTAATTAAAGAAGTCACATCTGCTACATCACTATAAATCATATTCCAAATTGATACATATCAAACATAAGGAGAAAGCCACCAACGTACACCGTTGCTAGGAAATAGGAGATACGAATAAATGGTTCATTACCTGATATCCTATTTGCAGGATGAATTTGAAGTGTGAATGTTGTATACCTAATGACAGCGTCATTTAATCTAGAATAACCATTGATTCCATCTGTGCATCCAACTCAAGAGGCAATTCAATTATCACTTAGCGACTATTATATTGTTGGAATGATGGACAATTAGCAGAGTTATCAAATACATAGTGCAAAGATTAAGTAAAGTTATATTAATCATATCATTGACCCCTTTGTATTGCAATGAAGAATATTGAGACTTGCCTCCTTGCTTGTTATTAGCATCGATAAACATCCAAATACAAAATGTGTTGACTAATGAATAACATAATCATATTGGAACTTGTAAACTTATTTACCCCTTATCCTTAAGTGATTATGCTCTTGTGAGCATCTGTCAACTTGGCCAATTCAGATGTCAGTGACTCGGATATCTCTTATATAGATAGATAGATAAGATAGATATAAGTATATAGAGCAAATATATTACACCATACCAATTAGATATGATATTGTAGTAAGACAAAGCCACATTTTCATACAAGCACCATTGAGCGACATATTTATCAAGGTAGCTCATGGTAGGAAACATTAGAAAGACTAAGTACATTACCATTTCCAAATGCAATCCAAACCTTAATTGGGAATTTCAGGGCAAATCAATTAAGTCCCAAAGGGGACATTACATGCTTCTCAAAGCCCACTTGATTACTCTTCCATCTATGCATAAGAATTTTCATAATATTATCAAAACAAAACTTTCTTTCTATACATATCATCATGTGCTTGACTATTCTAGAGTAGCAAATGTAATGGCTTTTTGGATAAAAAAACAACTTCATGTTCTAACCTTGTTGTCATGTAGCTTTTTTAATCTAATGCATTGGTTTTTAAGGTCTCCACCTTGGATTCATGCTTTCTTGGTTTGAAGGGTGTCTGCTTCCTCTAAAGTATCCTTTTGGCATCATGATGTTATTTATTTTCAATAGATTTCCTTTAGTGTGCATGTTTATTTTGATTCATAAGCTCACTGAAGTGGGGATAAAATCTAGAGTAAAAAATTACATACCCCTTTGCAATTTTACCTAAACTTTTGTAGCCACCTTAGTTTCCATTCTCCTAGCATTTGAAAAGTCTCATTTCAACCCTTTCATAAGCTTTTTTGCTCTCAGGATGCTTAAGGTCCTCTTTAGTAGCTATATTTTTAATGTCGCTTTTACATTAACCACATGTTTCTCTTACCACCTGTCATTTTTTAGATTTTCTTGCACACTAGCATGCACAACATGTGTCCTGCAACATCCTAATGTTCAAATGTTGATTCTGAGAATTTTGGCATTTTTCACCTACCCAGGTCGCTAGAAATGACTTGGATCTTCTAGAACAACTTGAAAGCCTCTTTTTCCTCCTTTTCTGTCTCCTTTAATTTCATCTATTCGCTCCATTCAATCACTCTAGCCTCTCTTGGTTCCTCTTAGATTTTATACACTATATATCTAGCACTCTCTTGGCTTTCACAACTTTCTCTTGCTTGATACATTAGTCTCTAGTTTGCTACAACATGCTCAAAATTCTACAATAATCTATGAATCTCTCTTGGCTTTCTCAAGCCTATCTGGTAAATATTTGTACCTATCTTGATCTTTTCAGCATGTTGTAATTTATCAAACCCTTGTCTATCAAATCATTTATTTATCTATTTATCTTTTGATCTATCTATCTATCTATCTATTTGGTTTCCATGGAGGTGGAAACACCAAAACAGGGTCTTGACTAAGGAAAGTCTTCAAATAGCCCCAAACATTTTTCCTCTCTTGTGTGTGCAGGTTTTGTGGAAGCATTCAACACACATGGGTTTTCTAACGTTCTATTAATTGTATTTTTATTCATCTCTATTATTTAATACCTTTTATTATATCTCTAACTTTTGCATTTTGCGGGTTATCTAAAGAACATAGTTGCATTTTTACCAAATTTTGAGTATTCTCTATCACGGTCCATATAGGACTATAGTACACTATGCTAGCATCTACAGTTGAGACACTAAGATTTGGATTGAGAATTCCTTATAATCTATACTTTCCATTTCCATATTCAAAATCTTCTTTTCCTTTATCTATAATTAGATATCTTCACTAGTTTATCTAGTTGCAGGAATCTAAATGTGTGGTATGAAAATAGATTTCAAAGGAGCACAATTTCCTTTCTGTAGGGTCATATGTACTCCAATACACTTATATGATTTTAAACTGTAAAACTAATAAATCTTAGGATTAAAAGAACTTTTTATGATATTGTGTATAATACATTTTCTTCTTTTGGTAGACTATGTGCAAATATGAATACAATTGAGACTCATTTAATAGAGAGAAACACTTTTAAAATTATGGATCATCAAGTACAAATACATCATCATATCCTTCAAAATTTATTAATATTTTTTTTACAAGTAAATGATCAAAATAAAATTATGAAACAAATCAATGCTACATCTACTTTTACATCTTATAAACAGATGGATCCTTGTACTTTTACTAAGATATAATAATCCTTGGATGGTATCATATCAATTTTATTTAGTTTTAAATTTATTACTCTTCCTCCAATGAATCCACTAGATCAAGACAAATAACTGATGACATTATTTTGCCATTAGTATGCAAAGAATACTTTTGGTAATCATACACCGAAAGACAGGATGAGAGCAAACCGACAAACAGTTCAAAGGGTAAACCGAATACACAATGCAAAACGGAAAGAGCTAAGAAGAACCTGATAGGAGCAAGCCAACAGAGGAACCCGACAGAGCAAGGGAACCCGATGAACAGGTCAATCAAAGGATCACCGAAAGACAGGTAAACTAATTTCTATGCAGAGTGAGCATTAGACACCGAAAGCCAATTACATCCCGCAAAAAGTGGATTTGACTTCCACGTCAGATAAAACAATTTTATTCTATTTATAGAGTCTTGATTTGTTTTAAAACCATTACTTAAGGGACAAGAAACATTATTGTTATTTTTTTAATCAGTCTAACTAATTTAAAACACATAGACTAAAAGATCAAGGTCAAGTTGTAAACCTATGATCTTAGAGTTAATATTGTTTTACGTGGAACTTAATTAGGTCAATCTATCTTATAAATAGATGTTGTAATCATTCACTATCATGGATGAGAGGATGAATTTAGCCTTCGAGTACATCTATGGATCAGACTGAAAGTTTCAAGAACTAGAACAACTAAAGGTGAATTTCGTTATCAAGAACCAAGAACAGAGGCTACCGAGCAACAAAGGTATTATTCAATCACATTAGGTGATACACTTATACATGTAATCTTAAATGGATCTATAGTCAGCAATAGGAGATTGCATACACCCAGGTCAAAGTGTAATTTTCTTACATTCTAACAAGTGAAGCAAAGTTTAAAAATCCTTTCAAGGAAGGTGGATTTAACCATCCAATTGCAAATCTCTTAACCAAGTGCACACTAAACAGTGTTGCTAAAGCTATTAACAGAGTAGAATCTAACAGGTCTCCACAGATACTCCTAATAGGGTAGATCATCAGAAGTGATCAAATTGTAAGTCTTAACCGGCCCCTTCCAATCTGCAGATAGTGAAGAATTTGTGGGTGCCATCCCCACCGTAGTTTTTACTTCCTAACAGGAGTTTTCTGTGTTATCATATCTTGTGTTATGTGTCAATTACTTTCATGAATATTTCTATGAATATTCACATGTTTTATTAAGTTAAAAGAATTGATATGTCTTACATCAAGATAGTATAGAACAAATGGTTGGATAGTCAATTGATTACTTAAAGGATAAAGGTTAAAAGATACAAAAAAGTTTTAGAGGTACTGATTCACCCCTCCCCTCTCAGTACACACTTCCCATTAATTCCAACAATTGGTATCAGAGCTAAGTCTCTTATTTGGAAAGCTTAAAGGCTTAAGAGAAAAGATCATACTATGGAGAAGTACAAACTTGACAAGAGTATTGAGAATCATAAGCTAGAAATTTAGATCTTCTATGAGAAGTATAAAGAAGCTAGAATCAAGATGAAACGACTGTTAGATGAAAGAAAGATTATGACATCTCACTACAATGAAACATATTACCATGAGGAAGAGATACTAGATTTCTTTGAGTCTTCAGAATCAACTACAAGCAAAGCATCAGACACATCAGAAGAAAGCATCACAAGCCTAAATGAAATCAATCAACATCTGGCTGGACAAGTAAAATCTCTGCAAATCGGTCAAGAGACATAGATGGTAAGAATGATTGATGTAATGAATAATGATAGACAAACTAAGCAATAAATAACAATAGCTATTGATGATAGAAGGAAGATTGTTGAAAAGCTACAAGAGAAAGAATCTGAAATACAAAGATTAACAGAACATCATCATGAGATTACAAATCAGATTATTCTTATGAGTCAAGAGGAAAACAAAATGAACATTGAACTCATTGAAAGAATAGAAGCTATCGGTGAACTAAGGGAAGAAAATGAAAAGCTGAAACAAGAAATCAAAATTCAGCAGCAACATAATGAAATTATCAAAAAAGTTAAAGAAAGCAATAAAATAATGGATGAGTTTCTTGGTAGACAATGAAGAATCAACAACAACACCGATCTAGGCTATACCGAGAATAGAGAATCACCCAATCAAGCTAATCCAAAGAATGTCTATACAAATCCAAGACCAAGAAAGATAACATGCAATCGCTGTGGAAAGCAAGGCCACACATCAAATGTATGCATGAGCAAAATGAAAGGTATTCCTAAATCCACATCTTCATTCATAGGATTTTGTTATAAATGTAACAAGAAAGGACATAAAGCATATGAATGTAAGTATGAGATGAAACAACCAAAGAAGGAAACCTACATAGACAACTACTTTCCTACTTGCAAAATGAATGGGCACACAACTCTTGAATGCTGGAAGAAGAAAAAGCAAGCATGGAAGCCTAAAGGTCAAGAAATTACCTATCAATCGAAAAGAGTCAGTAACCAATATGTATGGGATTACAATACATGGACAAATTGTACAACATGTGGAAGATTTGGTCACATTGTTGCAAACTGTATGAGACAGTGGATAAGAAAATCTAGAGGCTGGACTAACCCCGAAATGGCATGCTTAAACTGTCATAAAGTTGGTCATCTCAAAAAAGAATGCAGAGACCGAATGATAGAGACCAACACTTTTCCCAATGGAAATACCATTGAAGACATCTGGAAGATAAGAAACAAAATGTGGAGGAAAGATACAAACAATGATGAAGATGGACCAAGCAATGCAACTAGTGACACCCTATCCAATGGATCTGGTGACATCACCACCCCCACCTAAGTAGAACAACTAAGTATGGAACTACATCACACTAAGTTGTATTTTACATCATTTCCATAATATGTTGATGAAATGCCAAATCAGCATAAGTAAAGATGCATCATAGTATTACTTGCTAAAATCTGTGAAAACTATTCCATCGGGTAATATATATCGAAATCCATCGATATGCACTCAAAGCTAAATTGTCTACACTTACCAAACATCGTCGGTTAACATGTAAAAGCTAAAGTTGCTAGTGTAAACTGAGAATCGTCGGTAATCAAGCAAGTTGAAAAAGTTGGTTTTGAAAAACACTGAAACCCATCGGTGAAAATAACAAGTTAGACAACTACCCCGAAGCATTACGTTGTCATTGAAAAGAGAAGTTAGTGTTTAAACTGATGACTCCGTATTCACACAATGAGGAGTGGTTGAGCATTAATGACTCAACTTAGGGCAAACATCTATAAAAAGGCAATGGAAGGTTTTCATTTCTCACCCGTGACTTGAGCGAACAACCAAAGCGAAAATAGAGCGAGAAGAGACAACATTGCAGAGTGACTCCAATCCGTTACAAGGCACTCCAAGCAGATCAGTTGCAACAATAGAGGTTGAAGTAAGTACTAAGCATAACCGAGAACTCTACTCATCTCTTACAAAAAGCCCTGAATGTCTGAAACAATGGCCACGAATTCAAGAACCACTAAACTGAAGAACATCAAGAAGGATAAGGTAAAACTTATCAAGAATTGTACCTGTGTGGAACCCCATTACAAGATATGCCCAGAGGTTGCATCACTACCCAACAATGCTGGAGCATTCTCGCGAATACCAGCTAGGGTTTTACTCGTCAGAGACATGCAAGAATACATTCACTGCAAGATTGCAGAAATTGGAGACCTAGAGGTTGAACAAGCTTTCAAGAAGCTATGTAATGACAATGGATCTATTAAAGATGAGCACAAGCACATAGAAATGAAAGGGCTTACAAATTCCATATTGTTCCCAAAGGTATCCAAGACCGAGTGGATTCGGTTAGTACTGAGCAGAATTCACAATCACAAGCTATGGATGGATGAGCCTAAAATGATAACCCGAGATGTTATTCATGTATAACTAATAAGGTAAAGGCATTGAAACACCCACCTAAGGCTGAAATTTAAAAGAACACATGAGCCAAGTGTGATGGAAGAGGACTTAAGGTATCCACTATCACAAATGATGAACTAAAATTTGGAGCATGTGTCCTAGGCTACAAATTCTTTCAAGCTAGCAGGATGAACACCATAGCATCCAGAGCAGTGGATACAACATATAAGATTGTAAAGAAAGGAACTCAGTTGGATCTGTCAAAACTTCTACTCAACCAGTTAGAAGAAAACTTGAGAACAATCAGAAATGCAAAGACAAATTCATGTAAGTTTGGCTCACTTATAATGTGCATTTTCTTTTACTTCCAAGAATCTTTTCCATCAGTAGGATATGTAAAATGGGATACAACTAGACCAGTCACCATACAAATCAGTGAGTATATAACATCACTGGGAGACAATTTTGAGACAGTTATGGATGAGTACTTTACTGGATTCAAGGAGAGAATGCAGAAAAGAGTAAGGATCCCAAAGCAACTAATTGAGAAATTCAAGAACGATATATGTTTCATGGTTGACACAGATTACACATATATCAAACCTGCTGTACCAAGGACATTATGGATACAACCGCTAGAATATGAGATAAACATAGATCAAGTATCCAATGCAATCGATGCATTGATAAATGAGCCCTTAGACAAAACACAACCAAAGTTTGGCACTTATGAAGAAGCCAAAGAAAAAATCAAAACTAGTTTGGTTGTGATGCAAATAGACAGGAAGAAAGATAAAATGGTAAAGAACTTGAAGAAAAAACTATCGGTTACAGAGGAAGAAATCGAACAGATAGAAGAAATCGAGGGACAGTCACCCATCGGTGAGGCTGAATAGGAAAGTGACTTTGAGTCTACAGAGTTAGATACTCCATTACCAACACCAGTTAAGAAGCCTAGAACCACAACTTCTTCAAGGACTAGAAGTTAAATAGCTAAGGACACAAGTCCTTCACCATTGAAGAAAGGTCAAGTAAGGACCTACAAGACGAAAAATAAAATACAAAAAAGAGGGCCAACAAAGAGAAGAAAGTTCATTAGAACCAGGGAAGACATTGAGGACATAGAACATGATGAAGGTGTTCAAGAGGAAAAGAACAAGATACCTGAAATAGTTGATGAGGTATGTGCCTCAATTATCAATACAGGTTTAGTAAATACAAGGAAGGTAAAACAATGGTTCAAATTGGATCCCTTGGATTAAAATAAGATTGAGGAGGAAATCATCAAGATGATGTGCATATACAAATACCTCCCAATCCAACTGGCAGACAGTATGCCCAAAGAACTTCAAGATAGGCTATCGGCAAGATGGACTTTTGTCTTGTACTCCGAGAAAGAAATTAGGGAAAGAGCCCTAGTATGAGTCATGCCTCCCCAATAAAAAATGGAGGAGATCAAAGAAATTATGAAAGCTCATTCCAAAAGGTTCTCACCGAAGATGAGAGCCTACCAAGTGTTTAAAGGACATCTACTGGAGTTAGACCAAAAAACGGAAGCCGAATGGAGGAAAATACTTAATATTCCTGAAAAAGGATACAAGTCCCAAGCCACAAAGAGCTCTAACCAAGAATCAAGAAACCAAGGATGATCAAGCTCCTGAGAGCACTAAACCAGTTATCATCAGAGATGTTGAATTAGACAAAGAGGAATTGGACACCATAGGAAACAAGGATATGGATGTTGCAGATGAGACATGGTTAGACACCACAATGGACAACATTGTGGACAATACAATCATTTAAATAACTGATGATCTAGTAGAAGAAATAAAGAAAGATGAAGATGTCACTGTTACCAAGGACAAGACCGACGAACAAGACACTACAATTGAAAATTCACAAGTGAACATACCAAGTAATATGCCAACATTGATGAAAGACATCAATATACTTCAAGAAAAAGACAAATCACCTAACAAATATTCAAGCATTCCCGAGGATGTAGGCGATGAGGGAAAGAAAGACAACACTGATGACCAGAATGTCATCGGAGATACCCAAAAGGTAACCGATACTAACAAGGTTACAAAAGGATATTCAAAGCACCTAGATGGAGAAACTATTGAGAAGGATGCACAGACAAAGGAAGATGAAGTACATAAGGATACCGATGAAGGATCTAAACCAAAAGATGGAACTCCTGAGGAAACCAAAAAAGTTGCTACAGATAATGTCAAGGTTGATGTGGAGATGTCCACTCAAAACCAACAAGCTGACGCCGAAGCACAACAACACAAAGAGGCAACACCCCAAATCACTTCATCCATCATAACTGACAAAGCCGAGAAGATGGCTATGGTTCTACATTCAAGTGAAACTCAGAAGAAGAAGAAGAAAACCAAAAAGACTAAGTTGGAAGTCACTCTAGATGAGATAATTGAGATACCCAAATGTGACCC
The DNA here is from genome assembly GCA_018584345.1 of Thuja plicata. NCBI lineage: Eukaryota > Viridiplantae > Streptophyta > Pinopsida > Cupressales > Cupressaceae > Thuja > Thuja plicata. The sequence continues at coordinate 340,913 of MU227748.1, forward strand.
ACTTACACTAGACTATGAAGCACTAAAAGAGTACGGTGAAATATGCCAAAGGAAGGCACTACAAGAGAAACTAAGAAAGGAGCACAGAGACTCCATGGTACTAGAAACAACTAGGGACATCTTGAATCAAATTGTACCTGATGTTGATGTTGATCACAATAAACCTATCCTTGATCAACTAGCCACTCTCATCAAGGCCATCACAATGCAGAAAATTGATGCAGAAAAGGCAATTGAGAAGAGAGCAGAGCAGAAAAATCAGCACAAACTTATTGAAAGGATCAGCCAAGAAGTGACAGAAAACAAGGTAAAGCTTTCATAATTAGTAAGTGAATCAGATCCAATAATTGTTGAAGCTATTTCCTTGATACAACAATTGAGCACACTTGACAAATTCACTAAGGAACATAGTGATGAAATAGCAAAGTTAGATTATGATCTAGCTACTAGTGCTAAAGGCTTAATCACTGATGACAATGCAATAAAGTTGCATTATGAGAAAATTGTTGAGATAAAAAGGTTAAGACTTGGACTGTGGGAAGAAGAAACACAATTTAGGGAAGAGGTTACCGAGCTCCAGGCTCAACTTCTACCAAGTCTTACACTGCTTCAACTATATATCAGTTCAGAAAGACAACTGATAGCCACCCCTGAGATGTCTGTAGCAGACAACATCTACGATATACATGCAAGAATCACACTTGAGCACATGGCTCTAGACAACCTGAAGGATAAATGGGAGAAGATGATGGAGGACATGAAGTCCTCACACTCTCATATTTTTTATAAGCTATAGGTATACACCTTTGCCCTTAATATCAAAAAAGGGGGAAAATAATGATATATACAACACAAAATGACAAAGAACAAAGTATCATGTACATAAACTTATACTATACCGAAATATGCATAAGGGGAGTCATGAAATGACTAAGGAATATATATGGTGTACATACTAAACATTTTGTTAGTATTTTGCACATATCAATCTTTGATACTAATGTCAAAGGGGGAGATTGATGACATTATTTTGTCATTAGTATGCAAACACTTTCGGTAATCATACACCGAAAAACAGGATAAGAGAAAATTGACAGAACAATTCAAAGGGTAAACCGAAGACACAATGCAAAACTGAAAGAGCTAAGAAGAACTTGATAGGAGCAACCTGACAGAGGAAACCAAAGAGACAAATCTCAAGCGAAACCAAAATAGAAAAAATAGAGGAACCCGACAGAGCAAGGGAACCCAATGTATAGGTTAATCAAAGGATCACTGAAAGACGGGTAAACAAATTTTTATGCAGACCAAGCATTAGACACCGAAAGTCAGTTACATCCCGCAAAAAATGGATCTGACTTCCACGTTGGATAAAACAAGTTTATTCTATTTATAGATTCTTGATTTGTTTTAAAACCATTACTTAAGGGACAAGAAACATTATTGTAAGTGTTTTAATTAGTCTAACTGATTCAAAACACATAGACTAAAAGATCAAGGTCAAGTTGTAAACCTATGATCTTAGAGTTAATATTATTTTACGTGAAACTTAATTAAGTCAATATATCTTATAAATAGATGTTGTAATTATTCACTATCATGGATGAGAGTATGAATGTAGCCTACGAGCACATCTATGGTTCAGACTGAAAGTCTCAAGAACCAGAATAGCAAAAGGTGAATTTGGTTATCAAGAACCAAGAACAGAGGCTACCGACCAACAGAGGTATTATTCAATCACATTAGGTGATACACTTATACATGTAATCTTAAATGGATCTATAATCAGCAATAGGAGATTGCATACACTTAGGTCAAAGGGTAATTTGCTTACATTCTAACAAGTGAAGCAAAGTGTAAAAATCCTTTCAAGGAAGGTGGATTTAACCATCCAATTGTAAATCTCTTAACCGAGTGCACACTAAATAGTGTTGTTAAAGCTCTTAATAGAGTAGACTTTAATAGGTCTCCACAAATACTCCTATCAGGGTAGATCATCAAAAGTGATCTAATTGTAAGCCTTAACTTGCCCCTTCCAATCTACAGATAGTGAATAATTTGTGGGTGCCATCCCCACTGCAGTTTTTACTTCCTAACAGGTGTTTTCTACGTTATCATATCTTGTGTTATGTGTCAATTACTTTCATGAATGTTTCTATGAATGTTCACATGTTTGATTAAGTTAAAAGAATTGATATGTCTTACATCAAGATAGTATAGAACAGATGGTTGGATAATTAATTGATTACTTAAAGGATAAAGGTTAAACGATACAAAAAAGTTTTAGAGGTACTGATTCACCCCTCCCCTCTCAGTACACACTTCCCATTAATTCCAACAATAACTTCTCAAAGCTTATAATGAGCGAGTGTATTGTCACTTGAAGAGTTAAGGACCACCATGCCAAATTGTGTATGGTTCTAAAAAATAGGATAAAAGGTCGTATGCACAACAACAAGATTCATGCATTGCATCTTCTAATAAGTTATTGGGTATTTACACCAATCCTTTCCCAGATCATATAAATAATATAGAGGTGCGTGACAATATTTTGTGATGGATACTAATACTAATAATAATGCTATGGAGGATGCTAATGTTTAGTCTAATGATGCATCACAACCACATGCTTTTGTGGGAGAAATTGACGCCAATGTAATATTTCATCTCCTTTTCCTTCTGTTGTGTAGCGATTGGTGGAACCCAAATTTGCATATCCAAAGAGCTCAAGGAAGTATTATTTTACCCATGTCAATAAATTCTTATGTTTTATACTCTTTTTTTAGCTTAGTCTTATATTCAAATTCATAATTATAGTCGTTGCATGTTTTTAGTGGGTTTTCCTAACTTTACTATTTTATCATTTTATCCTCGCGTAGACCTGTGTTGCATTTTTATAGGGTTTGTCCCCATGATTATGTTGTATCTCCCACTGAAGTTATCATTTGCATCACCATGGTTGCAGAGATGGCTGCTCTATTTAGTGATTTATTAAGCGTTATACTTAGAAGCTTTATCCCACATTGATCCGAGAGTTTAACTATATGGTTAATTATATCGGGACTTTTGGAGGATGTGGTTCACGGTTAAACCTCAACAAAGATCAATGGTGGGCGTGATCCCTTGATCAGAAGTTGCACAACCTTTATTTATTAACAGAATATGCCTGGCTGACACATGTCCACTGAGATCTCGCCTGGGTGGGGTCAAAGTCAGCTTAACCATCGAGAAGATCAGACTTCATCCAACGGTCAGTGTGATCCCACAAATAGAAGCTAAATGATCTTTACTCTTCAAGGAATTGCACGATGATGACACAAGTCCCAGGCTTGTAGGTTCTAAGCAATGATGAGGGAAGATCTGTGGTTAAAGTTTGGTAAAGATCTATGCTAGGAGTGATGCCTCAAAGCAAATATGCACGACCTTTAGTCTTCAAGGGATCACACACTAACACCACGTGTCTTGGACCCACCAAATCTTAGTAACAAAGGATGATCGATGATTAAACATCAAACAAGATCGATGATTGGTAGGATCCCTTAATTAAAATTTGAACGACCTTTATCCATTAAGGCATCATGCCTAGCTAACACGTGTCTGTCAGATCTTGTCTGAGTGGGGGTCAAAGTAAATAAGTATCGCGCAAATCAATCTTCATCAAATAGTCGATGTGATTCTGCAAACAGAAGATGCATGACCTTTATCCATCGCGGGATTATGATTGATTGCCATGTGTCCCAACTCCACTAAGCTTATGAGCAACAACATGGAAGATCAATGGTTAAAGTTCACCGATGATCTACGATGGGCGCACTCCCTCAAAGTGAATTTACATAGTTCTTACCTATTGTGAGATCATGACTGATCACCATGTGTCCCAACCCCACTAAGGTAATGGCGAAGATAGGTCGATTGGCAGTTAAAGCATGACAGAGATCTATGGTGGGCGTGATCCCACAATTAGAAACAAAATGATTTTTACCCATTGCGAGATTGCGAGATGATGACATGTGTCTTCGATGATGAAGAGGATAAGATTCCTGGGTGGCAGTATCGACAAGGACTTTTCTTTGTCATTTTTTAATATTTTAATTATATCTTTCCATCAGCTAGGGTTTTGTCTACTATTTGATACATCGTCATTTTCCATGTAGGGTTTTGAGGATGATGACTACCATGGATCTGTTTGATAATGAAGTAATGTGATCTTTGGGGACTGAGGAGGATGAGGACATACAGATGTTCCTTATAGAATATTCACGAGGATAGATGATTCTTAAGGATGATCGACAAAGATGTTCAAGATACCAATGGTAGTATCTATTATCATATAGAGTATCTGGATGGACATATGATCGAATCACCATGATGATTATACATGGTATCATTATTTGAATTATCTAAGACAAATCACATGTGATTTTATAGGAATTATTATTATGAATCCTTATGGTCGACAACCATTTTTAAACAAGGATGTAATTCATTCCTTAGTTGTAACTGTTATTGTTCAGTTGTTGATCTTAGGGTTAGGTTTTAGTTATCAAGAGGCACATTGGTCTGAAGCTTGTATGCATCCCTTGGACTTTATATAAATAGGGATTCCAAGACCATGTGACAGAGATAGATTAAGATATAATTTTGATAGATTGGATAGATTTGGATCAACAACTATAACATGAACCTGGATGTACCATTTTTCAAAATAATAAAGATAAGTGATTTTTATTTCATCTATAAGAATCGATTCAATTTCATTTTCAATTAGTCCCTTGGATAAAATCTTTTGATTTTCTTCAATGTGATAGTTTGATGTTGCATACTTTGGATAAAATTTATAGTTTTATTATCAATTGTTCTTTTCATCTTGTATGGTTAAATTCAATTGATTGTGCCCATGATCGATCATTCTGTCATTTGAAAAGTTAAATTCAATAGAAATAGTTATGGATTTATCTTGAGATACATGCTCAGTTGAACACCTTTGAAGTGATATGTTTCTTACAAACTGTCTCTGAGGTTGTACATAGGGTTGGGATGATTTTGACTCTATTTCTCATGATAGAATAAGGCACTTATCTATTCATTTATTGGATTATGGTTATTCAGTTCATTGTTTAAGTTTTGTGACATCCTATCCATCTGTTCATTTCAATTTATACATATTTACTAAGTATTCATACAATCTCACAAAGTATTTCAGTTTTGCAGTTTTTGATATGTTGATTTCAGTTTGATTTTATTTCAAGTGCCTTTGACATACTTAAGAGAGGATTTGAAGTGTGTTCTATCTTCTATAAAAAGCTTTAAGACTTGAAGTATAAGTTTAAGGTATATGCCTACCGGCCTTGGTCTTGCAAAGCCAAAATTGCAGAATTTCCAACCTTGCTTTGGTTGTGACTTTTTAGTTGGCCAAATCACTTGGGTTTCCGAGCATTGGATTGGAAAGTGGTGCAGGAGCATCTAGGTAGGCTAAATGATATAATTTAACCTAGGGCTTCTTTGATGTTTTGGCTTTTAGTGGTTCTAGCTAGACCACTAGGATAATAAGAGGACATGTAGGTCCTATTTTGTTTGAGTATTGTGTTAGTAAAGGATAGGATACCTTAATAGGTCCTTAGAGACTTTTGTGTCCATTTAGGTCCAATAGGGTGTTTTTGGGATTTTGATTCCAAATGAGTCAAACAAGGGACTAGAGGCCCTATTGTATTTTATTACACCCTAATTAGTGGTTTGGACAAGTTTGGACAAGGTTAGACCAAGTTTGGATAGCTTATCCAAAAAAGTTGTCAAAGTTGTGATTGACAACATTGACAACATTTGTTGCAAGAATGCAAATTCGATGGAATTAGTTCCATAACTATCTAAAACCAATTTTTTAGTGCCTTGGTCAACTACATAAGGCTATCCTCAAGCTTTTGGAAGGGTTGGCAAGTTTAAGTCATATTGTGTACGGACTATGTATTGGGATAACAGTGACAGTTTGTGTGTTTTGTGAAGATCGAATAGTTTAATGGATTGATTCAACTTTTGTAAGCTTTGTTTTAAGTAATGTAGATTTTATTAAGACTTATTGTGGTGGTAGTTTGTTGGATTCAATAGTTTTATTTGCTTTTATAAAATCTTTTGTTTTCTGCACTGTTGCTGTACTGAATTGAGCACTGTGAATAAATGAGGTCATAGATCCATTTTCCACCGTGGCACGGGCTCTTGGATTATGGAAGGTGGATCCATTTAAACCGTGTAAAATGAAGGAGGGGCCCTGGAAAGTATGTCAGACAATTTTAAGGTGATGCCCTAGGCGAGGCAGTGAGGCATGGCTAGGGATCACCAGTAGTTGCATAGCCAATTTAGTGGATTGAAAGAATTCATTGCTTCAATCAATTCTTGGTGAGGAGTAGGGTAATGTTTTATGAGGTTCCCATTTGAATGGTAAGGTTTGGTGAATGATTTTTGATAGCAAGAACAAGGTTTCTTCTAGACTAGTTTTGAAAGCCATGAAACCCTAATTTTTAGCCTTGATTATAGGCAGAGCTGTACGGACAGCTTGAGAACCCTAGAGCTAGAAAATATCTAGTGTTTTGATAAAGGGTATCTAGATCCTACACTTGTTTCCATACTTGTTAAGACATTTTGTGAGTTATTGCAGAAATAGAGCCTAGATAGGCCTAATTGCTTATAGCCCTATTTGGGAAGCAATTGTTGTGTTTCTTGGAACTCGATTAGGGTTCCAATGCAAAGTGTGATTGTAGGTGGTCGAAAGGATCCTAGAAACATCTTGGAAACCCTATTTCTCTCTACGGAGTGGTTTCTGATCAATTTGGGTCAGTTGGAACATTTTGGGAAAACGAAGCAAGAAAGACCATTTGGGGTCTAGGAAGAGGAATGAAGTGTTTTGTTCTACATGTTGGTGTTCACTAGTTGAGGGGATTAGGATCTTGTGATAAGAATCCTAAGGATCATAGGGTTAGTGGAAGAACCCTAGTAGGTCAATAGAGTGACCTAGGAGACCCTAAAAGAGGCTAGGGAGAAGCAAGGCTAGTGATACATTAGATTGGTATCAGAGCAAGTTAAAGGTTTGGGATTGTGTATGTCAGAGGTGGAATCTAGTGGTTCTACAAAGATGGTGAAAAATGCAGAATTAGCCAAGGACATGGAAGAGCAAAAGGAGAAAAATAGACTCTTTGAAGGTACCTTGGAAGCAATGAGGTCGAAGATGGAAGAACTAGCAGATGCTGCTAGGAAGAAAGACTTTGAAGCTAAAACCAGTGGTAGGGGTAAGGATAAAGTTGAAGAGGAAGACTTAATCCTTTAACTAGACCCAGTGTTGAATGAGGAACATTTCTTGAAAGCCATAAAAGAAATAAGTGGCAAGGCTTTGGAAGGAATACCTGTGTTTGGTGGAAAGATGAATATTGAGACAGTCATGGACTGGATTGAAGCAATGGAGAATCATTTTGAGTGTGAGGTTATAAGTGAAGCCCAAAATATTAATGTGGCCAAGTCCAGACTCAGAGGGTCAGCTCTGACTTGGTGGAAATACCTTCAAGATGAGAGAGTAAGAATGGGAAAGCAACCAATAGCAAATTGGAATGCCATGTTGACCAAGTTAAAGGAGAGTTATCTCCCAGAGGATTATGAAATCTAACTCCATAGAAAGAGACAAAACTTGAAACAAAAAGACCTAGATGTGGCCTCATATACTAAGGAATTCCAGAGATAGTGTCTAAGGTCCAAATTGCAAGAAGAGGAGTCAATTAAAGTGGCTAGATACTTGGGTGGATTGAAGTGAAACATCCAAGAGGAGATTAGCCTATGGACACCAACTACAATTCAAAAGTGTCATTAATTGGCTATGAGGGTGGAAGAGAAGAAAAAGAAGAAAGGGGATTCTAGCTTCAAGAACAACAATAACAATAGAGGCAGAGGGAGAGACCAAATGGGTCAAATAGGAGGTTACCAAGGTAGAGGTAGTGAACAAAGTTCACAAGGAGAGAACACGTTGACAGAGCAACAGACTAAAAGTAGTTCAAGAGGAGGCTATAAAAGAGGCATGGGCAATCATGGTGGTCCTAACAAAGGAATAGGAGGTAGGATTATTTCTTACTTTGCAACCATGAAGTGTTATTATTGTGGGCAATTATGCCATCCAGCCTATAGATGTCCTAACAAACCTTTTGCATAAAATAGTGACAAGAGGGTAGCATATGCACATGAGGACACTTCAAGTGTCAAAACCCCTGAGATTAACCATCTAGATTCAAAGATGGGGGAGAAATTGATGTTCATAAGAGTATTGATAAGGCAATCAATCAAGGATGAGCCCAAACATATGAGGGCCTTGTTTAGAATCAGATGCAAAATTCTTGGTAAGGTTTGTAAAGTAATTGTGGACTCTAGATCCATAGATAATATCATCTCATAAGATGCAATGGTGAAACTTAAGCTAGCCAAGATACCCCATGTGAATCCCTATAAAGTGACATGGCTCAACAAATTCCAAAGTGTGTTGGTCAATGAGCAAACTTGGGTTGAGTTTTCAATTGTAGGGTACAAGGATAGACTACTTTGTGACATCTTACCAATGGATGCTTGTCATTTTCTACTTGGGAGGCCTTGAAAATTTGCTAATGGGGCAGTATATGATGGGAAGGAGAATTCCATCACCTTCAAGAAAAGGAGGAAAAACTTTGAAAATTTAGTCTTTACTAGAAGATGAAGAACCGCAGTCAAAGACTCCTAATGTGATGTTGTGTAGTGGCAAACAGTTTGTGAAAGACATCAAGGATGATGAGAGTGAAGGGTATGACATTGTGCTAAGACCCAAGGAGGAAGAAAAATCAGCGAAGGAGCCATTACCACCAGAGGTGCAAGAATTGCTTGAGAAGTATAAGGACATAGTGAGTGATGGTACTCCTGTAACCCTACCACCTAAAAGGGTAATAAGTCACCAAATAGACTTTGTGTTAGGGGCATCTTTTCCCAACAAAGAAGCATACAAGATGACTCCTGATTAGAACTTAGAGGTAGCTAGACAAGTGCAGGAACTCTTGGATCAAGGCTTGATCGAGAAGAGTATTAGCCCTTGTGCAGTCCTAGTTGTCTTAGCATCTAAGAAGGGAGGAAAATGGAGATTATGGATAGACTCAAGGGCTATAAATAGGATCATAATAAGGTATAGGTTCCCTATACCTAGGATAGAGGACCTTATGGATTGCTTAGGAGGGGCAATGTACTTTACCAAGTTGGACTTGAAGAGTGGTTATCACCAAATCAGGGTGAAGGAAGGTGATGAATGAAAAATGACATTCAAGACCACTGATGGATTATATGAATGGCTTGTCATGCCATTTGGCCTCTCTAATGCTCGGAGCACATTCATGAGGCTCATGAATGAGGTGCTCAAGGAATTCACAGGGAAGTTTGTGGTGGTATATCTTGATCATATACTGATATTTAGCAAGACAAGAGAGGAGCATATCAGACATGTAGATGCAGTATTGAAGAGGTTGCATGAAGAGAAAATGGTTATCAACCTTGAAAAGTGTGAGTTCTTTAAACAAGAACTAGTATATTTGGGCTTTGTAGTGTCCAAAGGGTCTTTGAAGATGGACCAAGACAAGGTTGTTGCTATCCTAAACTAGCCTCCACCTACCACAACCACTGAGGTAAGAAGTTTTCATGGCCTTGCACAGTTTTATAGAAAGTATATTAGGAACTTCAATGGGATATGTGCTCCATTATTGGATACTATTAAGGGTGGGGTCAAAACTAAGTTTAGGTGGACCTTGGAAGAAGAAAAATCCTTTGAGATGTTGAAAAGACAAGTGGCTACTCAACCTGTCCTACAATTGCCAAGTTTTGAGAAATTATTCACTATTGAATGTGATGCAAGTGGGATCGCAGTAGGGGGTGTATTGAGTCAAGCAGGTAGGCCAATTGTCTTCTTTAGTGAGAAATTAAATGAGGCTAATAAGAAATATTATTCTTATGATTTGGAACTATATGCTATAGTTCAATCCTTGAGAAAATGGAGGCATTATCTTTTGCCTAAGGAATTTGTGTTGTTCACTGACAACCAAGCCCTTAGTTACATTAATACACAATAAAAACTAAGCAATAGGCATTTGAAGTGAATGGAGTATTTGCAAGCATTCACCTTCACTATAAAGCATAAAAAGGGGCAGCTCAATAAGGTTGGAGATGCACTAAGCAGGAGGTTACTTACAGTTTAAGAAGTCCAACTAAATAACATTGGCATTGATAGTTTCAGAGACTTGTACAAGGTAGATGAGGATTTTGGGGAAGCATACAAGCTATGTGTTGATTTCCAAAACCATTTTCATAGCAAGTTCTCAAAGTTTACTTTGCAGAATGGACTGCTGTTTAGAGGTAATCAGTTGTGTGTGCCGAGAGGATCTATGAGGATGAATCTCATACAGGAGAAACATAATGGATCTCTAAGTGGTCATTTTAGTATGAAAAAGAAATTAGAGCTTGTCAAAAGGTTCTACCATTGGCCAAAGTTGGTGAAGGATGTCACTAGATATGTGGAGCAATGTGTTGTTTGCATGAAGGAAAAAGGAGGAATGAGTAATGTAGGGTTGTATCAGCCGCTACCAGTCCTTAACCGGCCATGGGAGTGTGTGAGTATGGATTTTATTGTAGGCTTACCAAAAACCAAGCAGGGGTATGATAGCATTTATGTAGTTGTTGATAGATTTAGTAAGACAGGGCATTTCATCCCATGTAAAACTACTATTGATGCTAGTCACATTGCCTATTTGTTTTTGTTGGAATTATTGGAATGATGTACTAAGAGGGGAGGGGTGAATCAGTACCTCTAAAAACTTTTTATGTGATTGGCCCATTAACCTTTGTGTCATTAGATTTGTATATACCTATCTATCTATTCATCTTTGATTATGTATGTGTGATCATAATATAAGTTCTTTATATGTATAAACATTCAAGAAACATTCATGAAAACAAATAACACATAACACATGATATGATATCGTAGAAAACTCATGTTAGGAAGTAAAAAATGCAGTAGAGATGTCTACTCACAAAACTTCACTATCTGCGGATAAGAAGGGAGCCGGTAAAGGCTTACAAATGATCACTTCTGATGATCTACCCTGTTAAGAGTATTAGAGTGGAGACCTATTAGGATCTACTTCATTTGAAGCTTTAGCAACACCATTAGGTGTGCACTCTGTTAAGAGATTT
>MU227748.1:352194-375097 GCA_018584345.1 Thuja plicata
ACACCATTAGGTGTGCACTCTGTTAAGAGATTTATCAAAGAACTGTTAAGTCCACCTTCTACAAAAGGATTTATGTTGTGATGCACTTGTTAGAATGCAACTACAATATAAATTTTGATCTGATAGTGAATGCAATCTCTAATTGTTGATAACAGATCTTGTATAGCTTACAATGTATGCATGTAATCACCTTGAGTGATTGAGTGATACCTTGTCTCTGCTCGTCAGTAGCCTTCCTGTGTTCTTGATAACTACTGTGATTTGTTTCTGAACTGTGCATGAATTATCTTCTTTTGCTTAGATGCCCTCCATAACTACTATCATTCTTCAAATGATTACAAGTATCTTCTATTACAAATGATGGAACATCTATTTATACTAGTTTCTAGCTCTTTTCTTGATTCACGCTTTTCAAATTAACTTTGGATCCAAGGTTTACAGCTTGACCTTGATCTTTAGTTAGATATGTTTTAGATCTGTTAGGATGCTTTAAAACATTTACAATAAGCTTGCTTGACCCTCAAGTTAAGATTTTAAACAAATAAAAACTCTATAAATAGAATTACATTGCTTTATCGAACGTGTAAAATCAGATCCACTTTTTGCGGGTTCTTTAACTGACTGTCGGTTCTGATGGTCGGGCTGCTCTGTCAGTCTGTTAGTTTTCTTCTCTGTCAGTGTTCCTTACTTGAACTATTCGTTAGGTATGCCTTTTCTGCTCCGTTGGCGATGTTCTCAAAACTGTATCATCGATAAATTCTATACTTAGCATTTTCAAGTTAGACATTTTCCTGTCGGGTATGCTTGTTGTCCGCCGATTATGCTTACTGTACGCCGGTTATGCTTATACCAATGACCTTCATCATGTTTTTACCTTTAAGTATACTAATGACAAAACTTAATGTCATCAATTTTTGAAGGAGGTTGTGAAGATTCATGGTCTTCCATTGAGCATAGTATCATATAGGGATGTGAAGTTTATGAGCCATTTTTGGAGGACATTATGGACTCAGCTGGGTACCAATGTATCTTTTGGTTTAGCTTACCACCCTCAGACTGATGGCCAAACTAAGGTGGTAAACAGGGTGTTGGGTAACCTTTTGAGGTGCCTAACTAAGGAATATGGGCAGACCTGGGATGTAGTCATTCCCCAAGCAGAATATGCTTACAATGATAACAAGAATAAGATGACAGGAAAGAGCCCATTTGAGGTTGTTTATGGCATGCACCCTAGGGGTTTTTGTGAGCTCAGAGATCTTGGAAGTATGGAGTATAGAAGTGGGCATGCAGAAGACTTCACCCATACTATGAAGGAGATCCAAGAACAAGTCAAGAAGCAAATCCAAGACAGTCAAAAAAAGTTGAAGCTCAAGGTGGATGAAAAGAGGAGAGAAGTTCAGTTTGAGGTGGGTGACCATGTAATGGTTCACTTGAACAAATCAAGGCTACATAAGGGTGTCCCCACCAAGCTTCAGATGAAAAGGGTGGGACCTTGCAAAATCTTGGCCTAATATGGGGTTAATGCCTACAAGATTGATTTACCATTAGACTTGAGCATATCTCCAGTGTTTAATGTGCAAGACTTAATCCAGTTTAGAGGGAAGGTATATGAGATTAGTCAGGGCAGTCAAGGAATCAGTGAGGATGTTGAGGCTACTGTATTACCTCCTAAAACACAGATGGTAGATGACAAAGTGCTAGACTCCTAGGTTCAGAAAACTAAAAGGCATAAAGTTTACATGGAACACCAAATTCAGTGGAAGGATAGACTAGAGTTAGAGGCCTCATGGATTGCAGAGGCAGACTTCAAGAAGGTGGGCATTTCAAAGGATCTACTGTCCACAAGAGTGACATAGCTTTTCCTTTTTGGGGGAGTATGGTGCAGGAGCACCTAGGTAGGTTAGAAGATGCAATGTAACCTAGGGATTCTTTGATGTTTTGGCTTGTAGTGGTTCTAGCCAGACCACTAGGACAATAAGAGGATATGTAGGTCCTATTTTGTTTGAGTATTGTGTTAGTAGAGGGTAGGATACCTTAATAAATCCTTAGAGACTTCTGTGTCCATTTAGGTCCAATAGGGTGTTTTGGGGATTTTGATTCCAAACGAGTCAAACAAGGGACTAGAGGCCCTATTGTATGTTATTACACCCTAATTAGTGGTTTGGACAAGTTCGGACAAGGTTAGACCAAGTTTGGATAGCTTATCCAAAAAAGTTGTAAAAGTTGTCATTGACAACATTGACAATATTTGTTGCAAGAATGAAACTTCGATGGAATTAGTTCCATAACTATCTATAACCAATTTTGTAGTGCCTTGGTCAACTACATAAGGCTATCCTTGAGATTTTGGAAGGGTTGGCAAGTTAAAGTCATATTGTGTACGAACTGTGTATTGGGATAACAGTGACAGTTTGTATGTTTTGTGAAGATCAGATAGTTTAATGGATTGAATCAACTTATGTAAGATTTATTTTGAGTAATGTAGATTGTATTAAGACTTCTTGTGGTGGCATTTTTTTGGATTAAATAGTTTTATTTTCTTTTATAAAATCTTTTATTTTCTGCACTATTGTTGTCCTGAATTGAGCACTGTGAACAAATGGGGTCATAGATCCATTTTCCATTGTGGCACTTGCATGAGCTCTTGGATTAAGGTGACTCCATTTACATTATTTATAGTGAAGGAGGGGCCCTAGAAAGTATGGCTGCCATTTTTAAGGTGATGCCCTAGGTGAGCCAGTGAGGCATGGCTAGGGATCACCAGTAGTTGCAGAGCCAGTTTAGTGGATTGAAAGCATTCATAGATTCAATAAAAGCTTGGTGAGGAGTAGGTTAATGTGTTATGAGGTCCCAATTTGAATGGGAAGGTTTGGTGAATGATTTTTGATAGCAAGAACAAGGTTTCTTCCATACTGGTTTTTAAAGCCATAAAACCCTCATTTTTAGCCTTGATTATAGGCAGAGCTGTACGGATAGATTGAGAACCTTAGACCTAGAAAATCTCTATTTTTTTGATAAAGGGTATCTGGATCCTACACTTGTTTCCATAATTGTTAATACTTTTTGTGAGTTATTGTAGAAATAGAGCCTAGATAGGCCTAATTGCTTGTAGCCCTATTTGGGAAGCAATTATTGTGTTTCTTGGAACACGATTAGGGTTCCAATGCAAAGTGTGATTGCAGGTGGTGGAAAGGATCCTAGAAACATCTTGGAAACCCTATTTCTCTCTGTGGAGTGGTTGATGATCAATTTGGGTTAGTTGGAGCATTTTTGGAAAATGAAGCAAGAAAGACCATTTGGGGTCTAGGAAGAGGAATGAAGTGTTTTTTCTACATGTTGGTGTTCACTAGTTGAAGGGATTAGGATCTTGTGATACGAATCCTAAGGAGCATAGGGTTAGTGGAAGAACCCTAGTAGGTCAATAGAGTGACCTAGGAGGCCCTAGAGGAGGTTAGAGAGAAGCAAGGCTAGTGATACATCAGAAAGTCCATAGGAAATCCAATCTGTTGATTTGAGCACCAACAGATTGGCGACTCTGCTGGGGAGAGTTGCTCACAATAAGTATTGTGAAGTTATAACTCAGAGTTTCAAATTTCACAGATCAGAGAATTATTGTACTAGTTTGTTTGAGAGTGCACTCTACTAGAAGGAAGAATTCAGAAGACCAACAAACAATATTTTGCTCGAAGTGAGGTGACCACTCTATTCAGTAAAACTTTTCAGTTAGTGACTCTACTGAGGGAGAAGACTCAGAAGGAGATGGTGGATAGTTTTTTCAAAGGTATCGATCATTTTAAAGAAAGAATTTTATTACAGATGGAATCAGGCCATTTGATTTCAACAATTTTAATTATGAACCTATAAAGTTATACCCAAAAATTTCACAACTTGTACCAAAGTTCCATGGAGAATGGGATGAATCGACACTGCAACACTTGGATGCATTTGACATATTTATAGAAGATTATGACATTTGTGCAGAAGATCGGGTGATGAAGTTATTTGTCAGGACTTTAAAGGATTATATGAGAGAAGCATATGAATTACTACCTGCACATAGTATCTCATCGTGGAGGCAGTTTGAGCAATGGTTTCTTGATGTATTTCATGATGCAAGTGAAGAAGACAACATGAGTTACGAAAAGGTATGAACACCAAAGTCGCAACATGGAAGAGGATCCTAGTATGTCTCCACTTAATGCCTTTTCAGCTTGGAGAGATTCGAAGGGGAGTCTTCTGCACATTTGCTGATAAGGATGGTGAGCATTATTCAAGAGATACCTTTAGACATTAGGCCTCTATGAAAGGAATTAATAAATAAAGTGTGTGAGTTGGGAACCATACCATATGATCCTTCTATAAAGTTTCTCATGTATATATTAGAAGAAGAAGATGAAGACATAAAAAAGGAGGCTTATGATCAGATTGAACAAGATGACAATCTCAGTGATGAAGAAGAAAACATGTATTATGAATAGAACATGTGCTATGAACATGAAGAAAATCAAATTTACATTATGGAAGAAGAATCTTACATGTCCCCTTTGGATACATTCTTAAATTTGGAAAGATATGAAGGTGAACTTGCCGTACATTTGCTCATGAGAGTGATAAAGATTTGTTGAGAAATACCTTCATATATCAGGCCTCTATGAAGGGAATTAGTAGATAAACTTCGTGAGTTAGGAATCTACCATGATTCTCAACTGAGAGTTTTTCTTCATCAAATATGTAAGGAATTGAGGGAAGAAAAGGATGAATACAGGGAAAATTTTACAAGTGCTACAAATTTGAATTCAACTGAAGTCTGTGATCAGACTAATAAGGCCCTGTACATGAAAATGATGTTGACATTTGTGTTGCAATAGATAAAATTGAAAAGAATGATGATATGGAGGAAGACAATTCAGATCAAGTCGAAGAAGAAACTGTACATGGTGAGATTTGTATGGTAATAGGTATGAATGAACATGATGGTGCGGAAGAAGACCTTCTCAGTACATAAGAGATTTCAGTTTTATTAGACATTGAATATAAAAAACATGCTGAGAAGAGTGGTCAATTTTTTTCTCAATTCACCATGATAAGCAAGTTGACAGATCAACATATATTCAAGAGGTATTAAATCAAGAAGATAATAATTTCCAAGAATCAAATAACGGAGATGAAATAGAACAAAATATAACATATGAACAAGAAGAAGTTTTAGATGAAAGCTCTCATGAAGATATGCCTGAGCTCTCTATGTCTCTAAATCCATTGTTTGAAGAGGAAGTAGAGGAAGATGTGCCTGAGTTCTGTATGTTCTTCAAACCATTATTTGAAGGATATTTTCTATATAGTCAAGTCTATCAACATCATGATCAAGGTAACATGCCTAATTATGATTTTGAAGTCGATAAAGCTCAAAATATGCATTCAAAACATGAAACATCTTTCAGTTCATCCTTTGAGCATGAGTCATATCAGACTTGTTAAGATGAGATTAAATCAACCAAGCAAAATGATGAGAATATGTTGAAGGAAAGTTCTGAAGATTATCCATATAATGAAGATGTTGGCCTGGTTGATGAAGTACATGAAGACATTCAAAAAGATGATCCATCTAGTAAAAATATGTATTGTGATCATCATACAAGAGAGGAGACATGTAAGAATGATCTCAGAATTCTTTCAAATCCATTATATAAGAAACCAATAGAAAACGATCATGCAAAATTTTGTGATAAATTTGTTAGAGATGATTTCTTTATATATTTAAATCCATTATATAAGAAGGGTGAAGTATGTACAGATAGTATGGTTAGTATACTAAGTTTTGAAGATAAACGTTATGATATTGAGAGTATGATATCATTAATAGAAGAACATGCCAAAGAAATATGTGATGTTTCAAATCTTGAAACTATGGAGAATTTAGACAGAAATAGAAATATGAAAGATTTTGCAGCCAAGTATGAAGGAAGATATGATCTTAAGAGAATTTTTTCTCAGATGTTCGAAAGAAAATCAGTTGATCAGAAGACAAAAGATGGCAGAACAAATCATGGTGTCATGTTAAGTAGATTTAAAGTGTTACGTGAACAAAATAAAATTTTTGACAGAGGGAAATAGTAGTCTTCATTTTTTGGGGGCCTGGGGCCACCCAATTTCACTTTGCATCAGGTAAAGTGTAGATTCTTGGTCTGCTTCTCCAAAGACAATTGAGATCTTGCTATGTCCAGATATGAACACACATCCCGAGAAAGAGCCACTGGTGGAACCCAAATTTGCAGATCAAATTTGCATATCCAAAGAGCTCAAGGAAGTATTCTTTTACCTATGTCAATAAATTCTTATGTTCTATACTCATGTTTTAGCTTAGTCTTATATTCAAATTCATAATTATAGTCGTTGCATGTTTTTAGCGATTTTTCCTAACTTTACTGTTTTACTATTTTATCCTTGCATAGATCCGTGTTATATTTTCGCAGGTTTTATCCCCATGATTATGCTGCATCTCCCGCAGAATTTATCATTTGCATCACCATGGTTGTAGAGACGGCTGCTCTGTTCAGTGATTTATTAAGAGTTATACTCAAAAGCTTTATCCCATATTGATCCGAGAGTTGAAGTATAAGGTTAATTATATCAGGCCTTTTGGAGGACATGGTTCATGGTTAAACCTCGACAAAGATTAACAGTGGGCATGATCCCTTGATCGAAAGTTATATGACCTTTATTCATTAAGGGAATGCGCCTAGCTAACACGTGTTCACCGAGATCTCGCCTGGGTGGGGTAAAAGTCATATTTAAGCTTCGATCAGATCAGACTTCATTCAATGGTCGATGTGATCCCGCAAATAGAAGCTAAATGATCTTTACTCTTCAAGGCATTGCACAATGATGACACATGTCCCGGGCTCGTAGGTTTTGACCAACGATGAGGGAAGATCTATGGTTAAAGTTCAGTGAAGATCTACGACAGGCATGATGCCTTAAAGTAAAGATGCATGACCTTTAGTCTTCAAGGGGTCACACATTAATGCCACATGTCCTGGACCCATCAACTCTGAGTAATGAAGGAAGATCGACGATTAAACATCAAATGAGATTGATGGTTGGTGCGATCCCTTAATTAAAATTTGAACAACCTTTATCCATTGAGGCATCACGCCTAGCTAACACATGTCCGATCAGATCTCACATGAGTGGGGGTCAAAGTAAATAAGTATCAAGCAGATCAATCTTCATCTAACGGTCGACGTGATTCCACAAATAGAAGATGCATGACCTTTATCCATCACGGGATTACGACTGATCGCAACGTGTCTCGACTCCACTAAGGTTATGAGAACTCACATGGAAGATCAACAATTAAAGTTCAATAATGATCTACGGTGGGTGCAATCCCTCAAAGCGAAGTTGCACAGTTCTTACCCATTGCGGGATCATGATTGATCGACACATTTTCTGACCCCACTAAGGTTATGGCAAAGATAGGTTGGTTGACAGTTAAAGAATGACAGAGATCTACGATGAGCATGATCCCGCGATTAGAAACTGAATAATTTTTACCCATTGCAGGATTGTGAGATGGTGACACATGTCTTCGATGATGAAGAGGATAAGATTCCTAGGTGGCAGTGTCAACATGGACTTTTCTTTGTCATTTTTTAATATTTTAATTATATCTTTTTGTCAGCTAGGGTTTTGTCTACTATTTGATATGTCATCATTTTCCATGTAGGGTTTCAAGGATGATGACTACCATGGATCTATTTGATAATGAAACAATGTGATCTTCGGGGACTGAGGAGGACAAGGACATGCATATGTTCCTTACAGAATATTCACGAGGATAGATGATGCTTAAGGATGGTCAACAAAGCTAGTCGAGATACCAATGGTAGTATCCATTATCATATAGAGTATCTGGATGGACATATGATCGAAGCACCATGATAATTATACATAGTATCGTTATTTGAATTATCTGAGACAAATCACATGTGATTTTTTAGGAATTATTATTATGAATCCTTATGGTTGACAACCATTTTTAAACAAGGATGTAATTCATCCCTTAGTTGTTACTGTTATTGTTTAGTTGTTGATCTTAGGGTTATGTTTTAGTTATCAAGAGACACATTGGTCTGAAGCTTGTATGCATCCATTGGAGTTTATATAAATAGGGATGTCAAGACCATGTGATAGAGATAAATTAAGATACAATTTTGATAGATTGGATATATTTGGATCAACAACTGTAACATGAACCTGGATGTACCATTTTTTAAAAATCAATAAAGATAAGTGCTTTTTCTTTCATATGTGGGAATTGACTCAATTTCATTTTCAATTAGTCCCTTGGATAAAATATCTTGATTTTCTTCAATGTGATAGTTTGATTTTGCATGCTTTGGATTAAATTTACAGCTTTATTATTAGTTGGTCTTTTCATCTTGCATGGTTAAATTCAATTGATTGTGGCCACGATCAATCGGTCTGTCATTTGAAAAGTTAAATTCAATTGAAATAGTTGTGGATTTATCTTGAGATAAATGCTCATTTTAACACCTCTGAAGTGATATGTTTCTTGCAAACTGTCTCTGAGGTTGTACATAGGGTTGGGATGATTTTGACTCTATTACCCGTGATAGAATAAGGCACTAATCTATTCATTTATTGGATTATAGTTATTCAGTTCATTTTTTAAGTTTTGTGACATCCTATCTATCTGTTCATTTCAATTTATACATATTTACTAAGCATTCATACAATGTCACAAAGTATTTTAGTTTTGCAGTTTTTGATATGTTGATTTCAGTTTGATTTTATTTCAAGTGCCTTTGACATACTTAAGAGAGAGGATTTGAAGTGTGTTCTATCTGCTATAAAAAGCCTTAAGACTTGAAGGATAAGTTTAAGGTATAGACCTACCAGCCTTGGTCTTGCAGAGCCAGAATTGCAGAAGTTCCAACCTTGCTTTGGTTGTGACTTGTTAGTTGGCCAAATCACTTGGGTTTCCCAGCATTGGATTGGCAAGTCCATAGGAAATCCAATTTATTGATTTGAGCACCAACATCGACATCACAAAGTAACCTCTTTACCTAGCCATTTTATATCTTAAGATTCAATGCACTGATATAATATATGCATGGAGAATTTATTTGTTCACCGTAGTTCAAAGTCTAAATATTATGTTCATTCAAGTGTCTCTTTAAAGATTACAAATGGATTATTGATAATGACATCATTTAGTGACAAAATAATTCTTAAAATATAAAATAAAATAAAAATAAAATTGTATACAAAAGTAAAAACATTCTTCAAATAAAAGAAATAAATTTGATTTATCTTTTATTTTTTAACAAAAGACCATATGACCTGTAATATATTTTATTAATAGTATCTAAAGGTTACAAAAGTTTCACGTTCAAGATTTGGATGAAAGGGAATTACTCTTCCTTCCATTAATATAGTAGAGATCCTCAAGTAGAAGAGAAATGAAGGTGTTGTAGATTGCAAAAACTAGTATCAAATAGAAGGTTTAACACCATGGAAAGTGGGAATTTTTTTTCTGTAAAAAGTATTGCTTACAAAAACAACCACTTGACATATGCCCTAGCCCATAGAAGTGGTATTACATACACAACTTGATGAAGATAGAAAATTGGAAACAAAGATTCCTTCAATCCAAACATGTAGGGGAAAGACACCAATAATGGCTCAAGGTCCAAAAACTGCTCACTTATTATCATAGTGATTCCCCAATAACCCTTCACTCCATTAATCTCATATGTATCAATAGTCGACCATTTATATACAATAGTTGATCATTTTTAGCTTTTTTGATTCATGCTTGGCTCATTTGTGCACCACTACTGGAGATTTGTGGACCACTATTAGGATATTTGTCCACAAGTACTAAAATTTTTGAGTGAGGGGTTAATAACACAATGGGGGTCATGTATCGGTCGACACTTTGAAATGACCACTTTTGACCCTTTCATACATAACGACTCCTACAACGTGCATCGTTAATACCCAGGAGCTGGAACCTTAACTTTAAGCAACTAAGTCATATATAGAGATAACTAAAAAAAATCGTCACAATCCGATACAGTTTGCTACCTTAATTAAGCACACGAAGTTAGCTATAACCACTACTAATCACATGATTTCCATGTCTCTGCGTGAGTTGGATGTTGCTCCAAAATTTGTTGTAACATGAGAAATGATGCTTGCCCTTACTAAATATTATAAGTATAATTTATATAATTATCTTTTATGTAAAAAATACACATATAAAAGAGTTATTTGAAAACTATTTTATTTCTAAAAACTAATATTTTTGTTATTTTTTTCTAAAGGAAAAAATAATTTACATAAAAATATTTTAACTTATTTTAAAAATGTGAAATTATTTTATTCAATTTATTTACAAATAAATTATCTATAAAGTAATTAAATAAAAATTAATGTATTTCTAAAATGTCTTTCCATAATAAAATAGAAATAAAATTGTACAATTATAAAGAAGATTAATTATTTTCAAAATTTCACAATTAATATATTAAGAGGTATAAAATTAAATGTAAAGAGAATATATTAAAATTATTATTAACTTTTTAAATTAATATATTTAAAATTTAAAAATATTTATATGTTTAAGAATGAAAATATTTTCTTTAAGGTGATTTTACAATGATATTTTGATTAATAAATAAATAAGAAATGAAAGTGTTAAGTAATTGAAAATCATAATTATTCATAAAGAATAATATTTTCTTTTTCACTCCTAAAATATTGTGTAAATGTTAAAAATTAAAATAATTATTATCAAATGAATTTACAAGAAGTGATTATTATCAAGTGAATATTACCATTGCTTTGATGAATATGCATGTATCAAAGTGAAGAGGCTATATTTTTTGTAAATATGTAATTTTATGTGACATTACAAATATCCTTATTATGCCTCCCAATAATGAGGCAATTTGTATGACTTCAAATATGATCAAGGAAAAATAATCTTATTTATTAGAAGAAAAAATCTCATATACATTATTAGTTGCATATCATGTTAATACATTATTTATTTCAACATTCTTATAAAAAATCTTTAATTGAAAAATTTTTAATATATTTATTTTTAATAACACTATTCTATTACAAAAATTATCAAAGGTGTGCTTTTATCTAAGCAAGACTCTCTATCAAAGTTTTACACTCAATCTTTACAAACCTCTTAATATTAAAGTCTTAACTTTCAAATTCACGAAACATTTCATAAATGAAAATTCATCTCCTTCAATCTCATCTCTTCAAGTGTCGAGAGGCTTTGCACTGAAAGAAAATTGACTCCTAATAAAATCATTCAAAACTATTCAACTTCATCATTAAATGATTTCTACTAGAATCAAGATCACATGTTTGTATTCTATTGAATTGCTCAAGTGAATTTAAAAAAAAAAGGAAAGAAAAATTCACCTCTTCCCTAACAAAGCAAAATTAGAACATAGTGTTCCCTAAATATAAAAACAAATGACTTCAAAATTTCCTAAAAATAAGAAAAAATCCCAGAACTATATAATAATTACGCCGACTGACTGCAATGTTTAAAATGGCGAAGCGAACAGAATGAAAACTCAAAATTTACTTTCCATAAACCCTAAACCTCTGATCGTTTAATCAATTCTATCACGGTAACTCAGTCGTTCTATTCTAGTAAATTCTGCGAACCGAGCCATTTTATTCTCGGCCATACTCTCCGTCATTAAATGTCTCCGAACTGATCAGGTAAGCTAAATATTTACTCAATTCACCAGTTCGTCTAATTTACATGGCAATCTAGTATTCAATAAATGTACATCTCCACTGCATTATGATGTTCAAAGTTAGAGCATATTCAGTAAAATGAACGTTTCAAGATCCTTAGCACCAAATAGGGAAATTTACAGATTTTATATTATTCAGGTATTGTAATTTTACTGTTTTATTTTCTATGAATTTCAAGAATTTAAATGTTGTTACTACACAGGGACCTGGTTGTTGTAGGCCTCTGGAAGTCATGGCCACGGTTCAAGACATAGATGACATTGTGACAAAATTAACATCGGACAAGGCTAAAACTCGCGAGGTATTATGTTGTGATTTCAGATATTCTCAAATTATATTTATAAAGCTTGTATTAAAGTGCATTAGAGCATGCTGTTTATTCTAAAAGCAAATTTTGTACAATGCAGGAAGGAATTAAGGTTTTAAACAGCTACTTGGATGGAGGAAGCTGTAGAAGCTTCTGTTTGCTGCTCGATCAACATACTGTGAAGCTTCGGCCTCAGGAGATACCTCGCAGTAAGTGTTGCATTTGTTTTTTTTTCTTATATTTAATATTATTAACATCTCGACCTCTCATCATGTCTGCCGCAAGTGCCTCATTTATTTATAGTTTTGTTTTATTCCTTGCATCACAACCTCCCCACGCGTGCACCATAATTACTGCACGACAACCCTTAGGATGTGTCACTCTTAATTATAATTATAATTATAATGACAGTTTGTGGAGACTGCCACTTCCGATGGTGTAATTTCGAGATGGAGTTCAAAGACACTTTTCTTTATGGACTAGAGATTTTCTCTTCCGGCCAATATCAGATATGAGGGAATTAATTTTTATTTTATTAGAAAAGTTAATCACTAACCAATATTTTATACAAACTGCACCTAAAGATTTAAAGATATTACATTATCAAAACTTTAGTATATTCATATGCAGTTTGATAACAACTTATAGGCGAACAGTCTGAATGAACTTTTTGAGGAGGCAAAGCTTTACAAAATGGCAAGTTTCTTTCTCAAGATTCATAATAGAAGAATTGGCATGGAAAAGAATTTGAAAATGAGTTAATTTGTTATATTTTGGTCTCTTAGACAGCCGGGTCTTGTAGACATCATTAAAATTCATTAATTTGTTTCTTCCTAAAAACTCAGTCTATAATAGAGATATTTCTTACTTTATGAAATATTCTATACTTGTATAAAAATTTCCACTTAACCGTAGCCATGCTCTATTGCTGACTTGCTAGAACGTTAGAAGGTTCCATAAGCTACTTGAATGCACATTTTATTTTCTAGGGTATATTCTAGAATTATTTATTTCTTGTATTATAAAGCTTCCAATGACAAGTTATTATAAGCGGTTGCTTAAATGGATATTTTAAAATAATGTATTTGTCATATCTCTTGGATAAATGGGTGTTCAAGGGGGATTTATTTGCCTCATAAGAGAATTGATTCTGTATTTAAGAGCACAGTTCAAAAACATGGACCTGGTGCAGACTTGACAGCCCAAAAATTTGACATGGAATCGGCGTGGACTTGGAAAAAAAGGACAAAAAATACAGAAAAAACAACGGATACTAATGCCTTTAGATAACACAAAATTTAATTTGATTATCAATTTGTCATGATGTAAACATTACATATGTCATATGACCCTCAAATTTTGAAATTTGAAAGTTTCAAAGTTGAACAATACATTTTTAGTACAACAAAATTATAAATTCCAATTGGATAACAGCATTAAAACTGTTCACACATATGATGATATGTTACAAAATAACCAAATACAATCTACATCTTTCTCTTCCCTCTTCAAGCACAACTTAATTTTTCCAGCTTTGAACTAAAATGTGTTTTGGTATCAAAATAATGATGCTAGCCTCTAAAGATTTGGTATGTTAGCAGTGTAGTTCTCCCACAAAAAATTTACAACAATTTCATTTAAAAGAAAAAAGAATTAACTAAAAAGTTTAGAATTTGTTCAAACTTTTAAGTTCAAGTTTCTACTTCTAGTATTAAGCTTAAAATTAGAGAACTATTTTTACCTATATGTTGTTTTTCCCTCCTTTGAATCACTTTGAATTGAAAGAAAGAGCCTCCCCTTTGCACCAATGTAGACCTCCAACTCGTCAAGAACTCTGTTTTTACTCTCATTATCTTGCACCGTCTTATCAATGCATGAAGCAATCTTTGGTCAGACCTCCTCACTAGCCTTAAATGCATCAGAGAAGTAGAGCTTTGGATCTAGGTAATAAGCAAAGGCACAAATCATCTAGTGGAGTTGGTTCATCTATTTACGATCAATGATGCACCAAATGTTTTCATATTTTCTTTTGTTTACTTTGGAGTAAAGCAAAATGGTTTCTTTGGTTCTATCCATGGCCTCATAGAGGCAATCCATTGGCATGCCATCCTCATCCATCGAATGAAGAATCTTGCCCAAGGATTTTGTCACCAAAAAAATTGAACCAAAATTTAAATTATTAGAAAATTAACCAAAAAAACATAAATTCAATAAAAAACAGATTTTTTTTAAGTTTGTACAAAATTTATGTTTGTATTTCTTACTTACTTTGACTAACTCTACATCAAACTTGCAAACATGCATCAACATAGTCTATCCATGTTTTTCTTCTTTTTAAGTTGCATTTATGAGATAATTTTCAAACAATGAGTAGATTTAAGTTATTTTGTATGGTTATATTATGGGCATTTCTTTTTAGTATACGGTCCTAGATTCTTCTTTGGCAAACAAGGCAACGATATTGTCTTGCATCCTGCAATTGCTGGGAGGGACATTCTATTGATGCCCTTGTTTAGAAGGGTGCAGATGAGAAACATTCACCTAACATTTTAGAGATGCTCAATAACATTTGGACTTGTTTATTCCTCTCTTTATTGAAGAATATATAACTCCAATTGTTTTAAATAAAAAAGATCTAGGGTAACTCCGTGACCATCCATTTAAGCATTTTCTAATTTTTTTTTTTCACAAAGGTTTCTTTCTTCAAGTTACACTGTTTTTTAAGGCGTCCAAGCTCTCAAGGGATGTCATTAGTAACAGCAATTATAGGGACAAACTGCATGATTTACAATACTGATCATAAAAGGATGTGAAGCACCTCGCATAACAGAGTAGAGTAATTGAATTATTTATAAATATTATTAACAATAATTGAGATAACATCTAATTTACATACTTTTCCTGCAGGTGCTTCATGGCCTTTTCTTCTTGGGGTCCTTTACAAGTGCATTGTAACAGAGGTTTCATTGAGCAAGAAGAGAGGTCCCAAGCTTATCTTGGCAAAAACCATTAGAAATTTTGTGCAACATGCAGAAGATGTTAAGCGCTCAGGTAATAGAGACAATACTTATTAAATTCTTCGTATACAGATTTACCCTTAAATGATGCATGTAGGGGCAAAGATGAAAGCATTGATTGACTATTTTGTATTATTAGTACTTTCATGTGACATATTGATGAAATTTCATTTCATGGTGGAAAAGAAAAGAGGAGTGAAGAGGTTATATCTGTTTTATCATTTATGTGATATGCCATTCACATATTTTGAGAGTGTGAGAAGTTTGGAGGAAGTGCAAAATAGATCTACTTCGATATTTGATCATTGTCAAATTATGCTGATATTGATGTTCCTTACCCTTTCAGAATATTAGTTAGCAAGTTTTTTTGTGTCCTGTATTGATACTTCTCTTATGTATTTGCTATTATGTCTTAATCACAGGCTGAATAACAGCTATATCTAAAATTGGACGTAGTGTTTATTATTTCTTCAAAATTCCTTTATCTTCTAAGACCTTCTTGAGTGACTATAAGACATGGACATTTTATTGATCGTATTTATAAACTAATCATTATTAACTTTGAAATTGAAGGATAACAAGTTATTTGTTGAGTGCATACTCTGACTTGGTTAGGGTATAGTCTAAATATTCTTCTAAAGTTTGAAGTTCTGCCCAAGGTTGACTATAATGACTTGAGGATATTGGGTGAGATAATTAATGCATCTTCTTATTTTGGAATTTGCTTCTTTGTAGTAGAAATTTTATTATCTTTTCAATGTTCTCTTCTATAAAGTATAATGGTTCTAATGCCAATTAAATTCTTAAGAAACTTAGAGAGTATATCATAAGCTTTTAGTATCAGAAATATGAATAAATTTGCACAATGAAACCACATATATAAATTTGTGGAATTAGAATAGAGACTGGACACCTTATTATATACTTAAATGCTTATTTACATCAATATCGCTAGACCAAGGGAAATTGATGCAGGAGCATCCCAGGTGTAAGAGCAATCTTGCATCACCCAAAAATATTGTCTAGTTTATCAATAAGGGCTTTCTTTAGGCAGAGTTACTATTTTTGGCAAGTTTACTATTTTTAGTAGGTTGTTCATTGGAGCTTGGATTGTCCCATTTACTTCCATGGAGATTCATTTAGGATATATATGTCTACTGGTAAAGTTTCATGGCAAGATCAAGTCTGGTTTTGAAGATATTGAATTTTCTGTTTTGGCGGGGTGGTGCAAAAACTTTGAACTTAGTTTTGAAAGCTTTAGAGGCTCTGAAAGGGGGTCAAACTTTGATCGGTTGGCGTTTTGTGAGCTTAGGGCTGTAGATGGCTTCGTGGGATTTCCGAAATGGGGTCATAATAGTCAATCAACTCCACGCTTCACAAGTTATGGTTTTCGGAAGTTGGGTCATCAAGACTCTAGTTTCAATAGAAAAGGAAGAAAGAAAAATCACTTAAGGCGGGAAATTGAACCGCTGGGTGCCAAAACGAGAAAATTTCACTTTTCAGAATATTGTAAGGCGGTTAATTGTGCTACTTATAGGCTTGAAGGGGGATTTTAGGGTTCAATTCCAGAAGTGTAAGTTGTGGCTCTGTCTTGTTGAATATTGTAATGAAAATGCCCATGTGGCTGTAGCATGTAATTTTTCTGAATATTGTAATGTCATTTTATTGAAGATAACAGAAAGCAAGTGTTTCTGTTCTTGCTATTGTTCTGTTCTTGCAATTTTCTATTAATTTCCTTGTTGTGTTGAGTGTGTTTGGTTGAATAAGGGGATTACCCTTCATCAAAAATACAATGAGAGCGATGACCTTTAAAAAAGTCCACATTATACCACATATCACTTAGAAACTCTATATGGACATTGATTATCCATTTCCCAAGTCATTTGTATCTGTGAGGTGCATATTGGCTGGATGGATTGAGACAGAGTGCCCAAGCACTAAAGGGGTAGAACAACCAACACACTGGAGAAGAAATGAGTGCCAACCAAGGATTGTATACAATAAAACATTTGGGCTAGAGTGCTGCATAGAGAGAGATGCCTTTAGCATCTTAGTTTGAATGCTTACTAGCACAAAAGACAATTGTAGTGACCCTACATCCCAAGGAGTCTGGATTGTGTGCCACATTCCACCTATATGTACACATCTAGGGTTGGGTGAAATCTAGGGTGCGGATAGCAATCATGGGAACCCTATAGATGCAAATATAACACCCTATTGGAGGGGTTATTTAGCTTCTATGACTGGGTAGTCATATAGGAAAGATGCATTTGTAAAGCTTATGTATGGAGGTTGCTGGCTAATCCATGGCCAAATGTAATCACTATTGGTATTATAAGGATGCTGTTTCCATTTCCCATGTTTATGTGTTTTGCATGTGTGCTTTAATTAACTGTTCAGGCCCACCCAAGTTTCTAGATCGAAGCTTAGCTTTTTTAAGTGTTGAATTAAAGAATGCATAGAGTTTGAGAAAATTGGATGGATGCTTTCAGAGATTCCAATTATTGCTCAGAATCATTGCACAGATTGCTTTCTCTTCCTATGATGGGTTTATGTATCGATCTACATTAGATTCTCCTCTGTGGCAGATACATATTTATGGACAGGTCTGAATAAGAATTTTGTGTTAATGTTTTGGCCTTTACGACAAAGATAACGCATTGGACAAAGTGGCAATAATAATAATTAATATATTGGATATATTATTGATATATTTAATTATGATAAAATCGGTTGTATAATAATTATAAATATAAAAGGTTATATTTATTATTAAGGATTGATTTTAATAATTAAATATGGAGCAAATAATATAAAAGAATATATTATTAATATGGACCCAAGTCGGCCAACTTGGGAGGCCAAGAGTTTATCTTAATAAGCTCATATATTAGAGCGACTTGGAGAAGGTAAGAAGCAACTCATCAAGATCCCATTGAAGCAAATCATCAGTAGCTTATAGGGGTTATCTAGCAAGTGACAGTGCATCTAGAAGATCCCAGAGCCATCACAGTGGTGGAGGCAGTGTAGCAGGATCACCTAGGGCAGCTAGAGCCCCCACTCGTACTTTAGATAGGCCCCTTATGCCTAACTTCTCGGAGAATAATGCAGGGGAAGAGGTAGCACGGCCTGAGACAACGAGCATTCTTCTAGAGAATGTGATGACCATGCATGATGAGTGGGATATGTTACCAAATAATATCAAAGCTGATTTAACCTTTCCCCAGTAAATGGCTTAGAAGAGAGAATTCGACAGGGCTCAGCAGGATAGGAGACCCAGGGGTCAGAACAGGGATTTAAAACATGCAATGAATAAATTAACTCTCCCTACATTTGATGGCAGCAGTAAGACATCCACGAGAGCTTGGATTCACAAGCTAGACACGTTCCTGACCCTCAAACCCATGTCAGAAACAGAGGCTATTAAGTTTGCCACAATGCATTTAGAGGGAGCAGCATATGACTGGTGGCATCATGGTCTTGTCACCCAAGATCATGGGCTGATTACTTCTTATGAGACTTTTAGCACGAATTTGATTACTCGTTTTGACAGGAAAGACATAGATTTATTACAGGGAGTTAGCTCAGCTGAGATAGAGTGGGTCCTTGGACCACTATATTGATGAGTTTTAGAGGATTTCCATCATGGTTCCTGATATGTCTGAGAAGAGGAAAGTGATGCTGTTCTTTGAGGGCCTATAGGATAGATTCAGAGGTTTGGTTAGAGTTCTCAAGCCAAATACATTGGATGACGCTATTAAATTAGCACATGACTTGGATTCACCTTCTTCTATATTGCAGCCGCCTAAGAAAACATTTAAGGGATCCTCTTCATTTCAAAAGAACAAAAATCAGAATAAGAGTACGCCCCCTAGATTGGATTTTGAAACAAGAAATGAATTGAGGAGGAAATTATGCTTCACATGTAGAGAGCCTTGGACTCCAGACCACAGGTGCCTTGGAAAAGGCAAGATACATTACATTGAGGTGGCTTCCGATGGTGAACACGAACAACATGAGGGCAGCGATGAGGAGGCTCAAGAAGAGCAATCAGTAGAAGAAGGGAAGAGGAAAGCCCCCATGAGCACCCCCCTATTACTTCAGCATATTCCCACATGTCACCCATTCCGTTTGAAGGGCGTGGTTAGAGGACAACGAATCATTTTCCTTCTGGATACAGGTGCTACTCATAACTTTATCAGCACATGTATGGTTTCTAGGAGGGGATTACAAGTGGTTCACATTCCCAAGTTTGAGGTCAAGGTGGCCGGAGGAGATTTGTTGAGCAGTACAGGGAAGATCTCTGGACTTCCGATTCACTTTGGGGATTATCTTCTAGAGGCTGATTTCTCTGTCATTGATTTAGATGGTCTTGATGCCATTTTGGGTATGTAGTGGTTACAAACCCTAGAAAGATACACTATTGATCACAAGTTGAAACAGTTGGAGTTTATGCAGGGTGATCAACAGATTGTTCTTAAGGCCATGCTAGATGACGGGCCGAGGTTAGTGTCAACTCACAGGATGAAGGCCATCATGAGGCATAACAATATGGAGTGGGCAACCTAGTGTTTCATATCCTCTAAACCCACACTTGATTCAGGGCAACAGGTTCACATTGATATCCAGGGTGTGCTTGATATGCACAAACGGGTTTTCGAGGACATCCCTCCAGGTATACCACCAGACAGAGGTTTTGAGCACATCATTGAGATGGAGGAGGGTGCCAAGCCAACGATCACTACCCCTTATCGTCACCCTAGACACTATAAGGAAGAAATAGAGAAGACGATCAAGGAGCTTCTAGATATGGGGCACATCAGGCCCAGTTCTAGCCCCTTTGCTTCTTCAGTAGTTTTGGTGAAGAAGGATGGTACTCTTCGTATGTGCATTGACTACCGTGCACTCAATAAGAGAACCATTAAGAACAGGTATCCCATTCCCCGGATTGATGAGTTATTAGATGAGCTACATGGGGCAGTTTATTTTTCGAAGATAGATCTTCGATCGGGTTACCCTCAGATACGTGTTCGTGAGGAGGATGTTCATAAGACAACGTTCAAATGTCACTACGGGCACTATGAGTTTCTAGTGATGCCATTTGGGCTCACTAATGCACCTGCTACTTTTCAGTCATGCATGAATCATATATTCAAAAAGCAGTTGCGCAAAAGTGTCTTGGTGTTCTTTGACGACATTTTGGTCTTCAGCAGGACATGGGAGGAGCACTTACAACACTTGGATGAGATTCTTAGCATTATGGAGGAGCAGTCTCTATTTGCGAAAGAATCCAAGTGTGAGTTTGGGTTGACTGAGATTCTCTACCTGGGACACGTGATAGGGACAGGCGAAGTTAAGGTTCACAGGAGAAAATTCAGGCAATTCTTGACTGGCCACCACCAAGAATGTGTCAGATTTGAGATGCTTCCTTGGACTATGTTCTTATTACAAGAGATTCGTGAAGGGATTCTCTTAGACAGTAGCCCCCCTCACCGATCTTACTCGGAAAGGGGCTTTTAGGTGGACAGATGAGGCAGAGGTAGTCTTTGACAGGCTTAAGACAATCATGACTCCATGAGTACTTGCCCGGTTCTAATGCTCTCGGACTTCTCTCGTCCCTTTGTTCTAGAGTGCGATGCTTCAGGGAATGGGACTGGTGCAATATTGATGTAGGATAGACACCCCATAGCATACGAGAGTAGGAAGCTTAAGGACAATGAGAGACTGTATTCTACTTATGACAAAGAGATGCTTGCCATTATGCACACCCTGACTAAATTCAGACAATACCTAGTGGGTGGCAAGTTTACAGTTAAGACAGACCACAATAGCCTGCGCTACTTCTTAGAACAAAAAGAGTTGAATGAAAGACAACAAAAGTGGGTCAGCAAAATTCAGGCATATGATTTTGACATTGAGTATATCAAAGGGAAAAATAACATTGTGGCTGATGCACTTTCTAGGAGACCTCCAGTAGCGTCTTGTTGTGCACTATCTGAGATCTCTGCAGATTGGAAGTCTCAATTGCTGGTTGAGTATTCTAAAAATACTCAAGCTTGTCAGATTTTGGATGGTCAGTTCCAGGACAACAGGTACATGGTGATCGATGATATTATTCTCTGTAAGGATAGGATCTACCTAGTACCAGGATCTAGACTCAAGGCTAAGGTGATGAATGCTGTTCATGATGCGCCAACAACAGGACATCCGGGTCTCTTTAAAACCTACAGGCAGGTCAGAGAGGTTCTCATGGAAGGGCCTCAAAGATGATGTTCTCCAGCATGTCAGAGAGTGCCAGACTTGTCAGCAGCACAAGTCTGAGCACGAGCATCCTGCTAGCTTATTGCAGCCCCTTCCCATTCCAGCACAGAGATGGGAGGGCATTTCGATGGATTTTATTACTGGGTTACCGAGAATGCAGGGCAGGGATAGCATTTTTGTGGTGGTGGACAGACACTAAATTCGCTCATTTCTTCGCCATCGTAGTAGATTGGTCAGCTTCGCAGGTAGCTGAGCTTTTCTTGGAGAGATTTTCAGATTGCATAGTCTTCCCAAGACCATTGTGAGCGACAGAGACAGTAAGTTCCTCAACACCTTTTGGCAGGAGTTATTCAGACTGGTAGGCATCGAGTTGACTCCCAGCACCAGTTACCACCCACAGACAGATGGTCAGACGAAAATTATGAACAAATGGGTGGAAGGTTATCTCAGAAATTATGTAGCGAGACAGTAGAGGGCTTGGGTCAAATGGTTGTACCTGGGGGAGTTTTGCTACAACTCCACTTATCACATGACTATTGGCATGTCACCGTTTTGGGCTCTCTATGGCAGCGAGCCCCTATCATTTATAGACCTGGCTCTATAGGACAGTAGGGCACCGATTGTGAGAGATTGGTTACAGGGTTAGCAGGATATTCTTAGATCTCTCAGGGAGAACATCCAGAGGGCACATAATCAGCAAAAGATGTACGCTGATCGACATCGGACAAAGCGTAGCTTTGAGTCAAGGGATATGGTCTACCTCCGTCTTCAACCGTACAGGCAGAGTTCTTTGAAGAAGAGTGGGTCCGAAAAGCTTAAGCCCCGATTTTATGGTCCCTATCGCATTGCCAGGAGGGTTGGTGAGGTGGCTTATGAGATCGAGCTACCGTTAGACAGTAGGATTCACAATGTATTTCATGTGTCTTGCCTCAAGAAGGCGATTGGGCAGCAGATAGTTCCATCAGTTGGATTACCCCCGCTTGATGAGGAAGGTAAATTGGTTCTGGTTCCAGTTGAGGTGATTGAGGTTAGAGAGAGGAAACTGCGGAACAGGGCTATCATAGAATATTTGATTCGCTAGGACTTACTTATTGAGGACACCACATGGGAGGGTGAGTCTATTCTACAGCACCCTGCATTGAGATTGCTTGAGGGCAAGCAATCCCGGGAAGGGAGGACTGTAATGTCCCCTTCTCCGCACTAGGCCATTATGGCACCTGATTAGTCTATCTCCCTATCTGGATAGACTAATGGCTACTTCTGGAGGATGCTAGCCAGTCACAGGCTTTATTTGGGTACCTCTTCCATAGTTAAGTCACTTTATTTTATAAAGTGAGTTTATAAAGTTACTTTATGACTTAGTCATTTTATATTAAAAAGTAACTTAAGCTATGTTACCCCGAGTTTCCGGGACGGGGGGACGGGGGGACGGGGAAACGGGTTTCCGGGACGTTTTTTTTTTTGCCAGAGCAGGGGACGGCAATATATATATATA
>MU227748.1:375793-402397 GCA_018584345.1 Thuja plicata
GTGGGGACGGCTGGGAAACGTTTCCTGCCGTCCCCGAAACCGTCCCCGTTTCCGAAACCCCAGGCTGAGGGCCGGAAACGCGTCCCCAGGTAACATAGAACTTAAGTGACTTAAGTGAATGCACTTTATCCCACATTGCTTAGTATTCTGTGCTTTCCCTCATATCAAGGTTATAAAAGCATAAAGCTCTCCTTGGGAAAAACACCATGAATATTATAAACAAAGAAAAACAAACCTCAGTTACTTTGTGACTGGTTTAATTTTCTTGAGGATGGAAACCCTTGAGGAAAATCTGAGAAGTTGGACGTAGCCCCAACATCTCAACAACGGTGGAATCATTCAGATTTCATTTCGGAGCTTAATGCATAGTTAAGGGAAAAACGATTCATGTTCAGCATTCTTAAGTTAATCTGAGCCATTGATTCTGTTTAATCTTGGTCATTCATTGTAACCGAGCCCCTATATAAGGCTTGCTCTCTTTATTTGTAAAGGAAATTGTTGGAGAATTGTTGTTAAAATACTGCCAAATTTTCTCTACTATTCATTGTTGTGTCTTACATGGTAAATTACTGTGATCAAATTGGAAGTATGGCATGGTGATCTACATTCCTCACTTAGAATAGATTTGATTTCAAGTTGTTAAGTTAGAATTTGCTTTGAGTAGTTTAGTTGGATAAGAGTAATTATGAATGCATACTTGCTTGACTTGATCATAGACCAAATTACTAGCTACTTACTGACAGTGAGTCTTGTCTTGCGTGGTCGAATGACATTTGAATGCACTTAACTTCAATTTGTACTTGATCTTTGATTTGCATCCATGGATGGGATTGAAGAAATGGTATTGATTTGAAAATCATTTGAGCACATCTTAGAAGCTTGCACCAGGTGAGTGGAGTCGAGGACAAGACTGCATCTAGTAGCGTCCAAGTGTATTCACTCCTTGCATCCTAAGGTAGAAGTAGTTGTTAAATTTGCAAGTTTAAGTTTAAGTTGAATTTCGTAAGTTGATAGTCAAAATATATTTTCATTGCACATTGTGAAGCC
The DNA here is from genome assembly GCA_018584345.1 of Thuja plicata. Lineage (NCBI taxonomy): Eukaryota > Viridiplantae > Streptophyta > Pinopsida > Cupressales > Cupressaceae > Thuja > Thuja plicata. The sequence goes on from MU227748.1 coordinate 376,841, forward strand.
AAACCAATCGAATCAAGTTGACAAAGTCTTAGAAAATAGCGTAAGTCCCCTTAGTGATGGCAACGAATCACATTATTTCAACTGAGTGAGTATCCACATCAAAAGGAACCTTGAAGTCAATTTATGATCTTTCATTGCAGTCTTAGCATAAGAAGTGTCTTTATCCAAGAGAGAGTTGGAGATTTGGTGTTTCATCTCGGAATACCAAGTATTTGATTTTGTATGTAGTGGAACAAAACTCACATCAACAGTCCTCCTCTCCGGAGGGTTTGCAGAGACAATTGGATATCCTTGACTCTTTCTGTGACTTGGGGCATCTTACGGTTAATTTAGGGAGAACCTAGGTTATGGTTTTCAATGGGCTCAAGACCTCTCACCTCCACTTCTTTTATAGGGGAGCGAAGTGGAGATCACGTCTTCTTACACTTACCTGGGGGTCAAGTTCTCTAGCCCTAGGTTCAACATGAGGCCTGCCCTTCAACCGCGTATCAACAAGGGGTATGACTCTTTGGCTCTTCTCGAGAGATAGTGCTTTCGGCACTACTTCCAAGACACCACGTCCAAGATGACTTTTATAAACACTCTTATCAGACCAATTGTTCTTTATGGTTCTATTGTTTGGGGGCCTTGTTGGGATTGGATTGGGCCTCTATGGAGCGGCTTTAGACCCTTCTTCGACGCATCATCAGGTGCAAGTAGTCCATTCCTGATAGTATCATCCTTCCAGAGTTCGGGGCACACCCCTTCAGGTTCGAGGCCATCTTCGATCTGATATGGTTTTTACATTGCCTCCGTGGTTTTGCGGATTCTCATGAGGGTAGACATAGATACCCTTACGTTGCCTACTGCTCCATGGAGTTGATTGCTTCTATCTCCTTTGGTCGTGCTTGTGGGTGGTTTGCGAAGGCCTCGACCCTCCTTGGGTATATTAGGATTTTGATGGACCATGTCCCCCCTTTCCAGTACTCTCTTGACGCCCCTCCCCATCTCCTCCCCCCCAGACAGGAGTTGAACAGGTGCAGCAGGTCGGACATCTATAGACAGTTGATCTACACTACTTGGGTCAACCCCCACAGGGGCCTTCGGACCACTTCCTTGAGATGAGGGACATGATTATTGTCTGCCCCTCTTACTTATCGCACCATTTGTCCCATCCTTCATGATTTTTTTGGTTCCTTTAGAGTGGGATCCCACAGGCTCTTCTCAAAGATTGATCACCAACTTGATAGAGAGGATAGGATCTGCCAATTATGCAACACGAGGGAGACCGAGTCGGAGGAGCACTTCATTTTCCATTGCCCTATTTATTATGAGATCTGTGAGAGATTTTACTGCCTTTCAGGGACACCGAGGACCTTTCCACCTTTTTCAGATTCACGGATCGGAAGTGGCTTGCTCTCCATCTCCAGGAAGCCACCAAGTTCCCTGACAACTCTTTTCAGCGCCAGCCTCATGCGCACCTACACACATCTCAACTTATCACCTCCTTCACTGGGCTCTCTTCGATGCGTTGTATTGAGAGGCAGTGTGCCCCCCCCTCCTCTTCTGGTGGCTCTAGATCTGTGAGACCTCAGAGGGACTCTTCTCAACATCGACCTTCCTCTTCTTGGACCTCTCAGAGGTGGTCAGTTGTCTCAACTGGTTCCACAGTTTACCTTTTTGTTCGGAGGTTCTCCTCGGCAGCTCAAGTTTCTTAGTGGGTGGGGGTTTTCCCTCTTGGACCATACGCACCCCCCCTTCTTCCTCCTCGGTTTAGGCATTGTGGTTCTTTTTGTTTCTTGTTGCTTCGGCTCTGTCTTTCTTTGGGTACCATTTGGTGCCCTTGTGTTTTGTTTGACAATCCCTTTTGTTATTTTTTTGATCAGATTAATGAAATGCAGATATAAGGTAATTCACACAAAATTGCACAACATATACCCTGGGAAAACCTTCCAACTTGAAGGTGAAAAATCCAGCAGCAAGAGTATATAATTTTATTTATCAAATGACAACGGTCTGATTACAAATTTGCCAATATCGATTGCAATTGACCTGCAATATATATGTATTGATCTGCCAATATGAATCGATCTGTAATATGTATCGATCTGCCAATATATACATGTATTGATCTGCCAAATATGAATTGATCTAAATACGTATGGATCTGTCAATATATATATATTTTAAAGGAATATCGATCAGCCTGTATGTATGAATATTGATATGCTTGATTGTATGTGTGTTCGAGGTTATATCTTGTGCGTCTTCTCCCATCGAGATCCTCATATATCTTAACCTCTCCATGAAGAAAGGCGTCTTTTGGAAGTTGCCATTCCGTAATTCTTCTAATCATTGTCTTAATCCATATCGGGTTTGATTATATTAGTCAACATAACCATTCATTATGAGTAATTGCTGAGACTGGTTTAGCTTCGTGTCTTTTCATAAAGGCATTAGTTTGTTAACAACTTAATGTTAATCTTAACATAGATTATCTTATTATCCATAAGGTAGTCATTATCATCTTTATCAGTCACTGTTTATGATATTGATTGTGGATGTTAATCGACCACTAATGATTCAAACATTAGTCCTCCCTTATAAATCGGTTCATATAAATGTCGAAGGCCGATAGGCCAATTAGACATTTATTTTATTCAGGTCAGCCTGAAGAATCTGACCATAGCTACAATATATATAACACCTTTGACCCCTTTTGTGGTCATTTGTTGGACATTTATAAATTTATCTTATCTTATCTAGTTAAACCCTAGGTGGTTTGGTGATTTGGACGAAAACCCAGATCAGCCCCCTTGGCGGATTTGCTTCAGGATTCATAGGTGCATTACATTGTTTAGTTTTGTGGATGGCTTTCCCATCCTTGGCCATGACTTAGAGATATTCATGGTGCCATTGTGAGGGCAGATTCTCATTGATGTTTGGCCTTATTTGTGGGCGATTGTGTAGTAGCAGCTTCTCCATTTTGGGCAGTGATTGTTCCTCATATTGCAGCGACTATTTGTGGGTTTGGTTGATATTCACTTCCGCTTGCATGTTGGTATTGGCGCACCTCTATAGCAGCTGCTACACTTAAGCATTGGTCACTCTTCTTGAATATCATTTAATCTTCTTTCGTATGCTACAAATGATCATATCTCACAGGGACTTGATGATATTGGAGTGGAATCATGTGGGTATGTTGCATGTAAATTTTATGCATGTTCTAGCATTGTAACAGCCATGCATGTTTTATATCAGAATCATTTTCGATATATTTGTCTTTGAAATCGTTTATTTCCTTGGAAATCTATATCGTTTTTTTGCATGTTTATTTTGCATGTTATTTTGCAATGAAATGATGCAAAACATGTAAAGATTTGAATACCCAAATCAGATTTGAGACAATATCCTAGTTGGGGATATTTCATGGACAATGACTTTTATATAAACGAGGACCTTCTGTGAAATATTCTTGTTTATTAAGATGCATTAAAAAGAAATAAAAGTTCATTTTGACTCGTATGTTATATTTTTGAGGTCCTCCTATCTTCTTTCATTGGTGCTGGGTTGGATGTTGGCTAATTGGAGAAACGATTTTATTGGGTGTGTAACTAGATTACAAATATTTGGAACTTCTGGTGGAAGTTGAAGCAACCCAGATTGCTGCAGTACAAGTTATATCATCCAGAATTGCCGCTTATCATCTCTTATTTGTTCAACTGCTATAAGTTCATTACTTTTCAATTTGGTTTCATTCTCACTACTTCTTGTTGATCTCTACTTGGCTGTTCAAGGAATTCCATTTCTTTCCTTCTTTCTTCTCTTATTTTATTGAAACCTCATGATGATGTGTTATGAGCGTATTCAGCCTTTTTTAGACCGGCTGAATTATGATTGAGATGGAAGTAATGGCCTAGTAAACTAATAGTTTAGAGCAGATATACGCAAATCTCCTCTGATGTTTCTAAATTCGGAAATACCTTGTTCTATGTATGCAAACATTATGTTGACAATAGGAGCAGATGCATATATGTTTTCTGTCCCAAGTTCAGATTTAAACTGATGATTGAATTAAGTATACCTGGAGTGATGATTTGCACTTTACCTCTATGGAAGTTTGAAAGCTTTGGTGTGTGTCTCTTAATTTATCAAATCTGTTGTTGTTCTTGATTACCAGCTTTAATGTTGATTGTAAAACACTAATGTGAAAGATGTAGCACTGAATTTTCCCAGGTAAAACACTCTTACTACTACGAGCAATTAAGGGATTTTTCAATCACATATGGGAAGTCATACGGGATATACCAAGTTTTCAGTCTGAGTACAGTAACATGCTCAGACAATTATTGGCTGTATCAGAGTATTGTATGCAAATGAGGAAAAAGGTTTACTCAGGTGAAAAACTCCTTTCTCGAGCCCCATGATATTTTTTTAACATTTTACTGGATGGCTTAATTGTAAGAAAATTGTTATGTCTGTAACTGAGTCTCATGTCTATACAAATTGTTGCTGTCACCATTTTAATGTGGTGTCTTTAGCTGAGTTTCATGTCTATACCAATTGTTGATGTCACCATTTTAATTGTGGTCATCTTAGTCCTATTTTTTTTTCTTATGGCTTTGATAGTGATATTTATGTATGGACTTCACTGCTAGCTCTGCAGGTCTAGTGCTTTTCTACTTGGACAAGGTAAAGAGAGTTGTGTGCAATACATTAGCTGAGCATTCTGTATCCAAGGAAGAACTATTTCGCTATACATTGACACTGCATTCGCTTTTAGAAAACTCTCCTGGTGACTTCCCAGTTGATCTACGGGGAGATCTGATACAGGGATTTATTGAGATATTTTCACATTTAAGGTACAAGGCATTGGAAATCAAATTATTTTATCTCATGTTTGATAGAGGAGGAAATTATCTTAAAGCATCTCATAGATTTAACCTGTTGTAAAACATTTTTTATGCATGGTTACCAAATCTTGCAGGAAATAGGCCAAATTGTTGTATGTGTAAAATCATCATATAACATAAATATTTTTAGAATAATATTTGCATATATAATTTAATGGTCAATATTGTATTTTTAGGTAGATTAGATTTGTTTCTAATTTACTCTTCAACGTTTGATTGTTTCTTTAGGAAATATCAACAATGTAATTGCCTATATATATACATTTCATTCTTTCAATAATATCAAGCAATTAGAGTAAAATTTTCGAATTTTTTTATAACACTAAACATTTCTTCATTGAAATTTTTTTAGTGAAAAATCTTCAAAGGTTTTTTTGACCTTGAAGAATTTTTCTAAGTTGCTGAATCGTCCATTTTAACTGGCGATTCTAGGTACGGTACGTATCGGAATTGGGTACTACTTGGAATCCCTACAAAATCTTAGTAATTAATTATTAATGTTGTATTTATTTATTTTTCAATTCGAATTGTTATTTATTTTAATAGTAACATTATATAATATATAATTGTTTAATTTATATTTCCTATTTCTTGTTATAATATTAATTTATTAAATTGTAAATGAAATAATTAATATTGAGTATACTATTTTCTTCTTTTTTTTAGGCTGCAATATGTGTATATTTTTTTACGGACGTAACTAAACGAACCCAATCCCTTAAAATTATGTCGTATCTGTGTACCATATCCACGTACCCATACCTGTATCCGTACCCGATTCGGCAACTTAGGAATTTTTCAGTAATTCGTGAAGAAACTTATTTTTTAGTTTCACTTTACGTGAAAAATCTGAGTTTTGGGCGAATGTTTGTGAGTCTCAGGCTCTGCAATATTTTGGGTTTTTTAGTCTGCTCTCGTTGGTTCTGCAATTGTTTCTTTAGGAAACATTAACAATGTAATTGCCTATATATATACATTTCATTCTTTCAATAATATCAAGCAATTATTGTAACATGGTATCAGAGCAGGACTAAATTTTTTGAAATATTTTATAATCCTAAACATTTCTTCATTGAAATTTTTTTAGTGAAAAATTTTCAAACTTTTTTTTTTTAAAGATTTTTTAGTAATTCGTGAAGAAACTTATTTTTTAGTTTCACTTTACGTGAAAAATCTGAGTTTCGGGTGAATGTTCGTGAGTCTCAAGCTCTGCAAAATCATGGGTTTTTTAGTCTGCTCTCATCGGTTTTGCAAATCGAGGGTTTTCGGGTGTCTTCCTAAATGCTATTGAGATCGTGATTGTGATCTCTGTCAAATTTTTTTTGATGCTGGTTTGTGTTCTCACGTTTTATGCGACTTTGAGTTGTTCATGCATGCTCCAACTTGAGGGATTCCTTTTGCACACACTACGGTCTTATGTGAAGACGTGATTTTCACGCGACAAAAGACTTCACGGCTCTTCCCACGAAGGCAAGGTTTCCTGCCTGTGTTTTATTGCCTGTGCGTGAGCATTCTTTGCTCGTCCTGTATTTTCCAACGCTGCTGCGTCTGTTAGCATCTCTGGGCGTTGTTTTTTGTGCCGTTTTTGAGCTCGTGACAAAGTTTTCACTCTGCAGAAGGTTTCTTGTTCGCGGCTAGGGTTTCTAAGATCTCTTTCTTCTGCGTCTGGGTGGTGCTTCAATTTGGAGTTTGTGTCTGCCTTCTCAAAATAGAATTTGTAGACAAGTTTTGGGGTAGTAATATTTTTGCAACCCTGTTTTTTCATTCTTGGTAATTGAAATTTGTGCCTAGAGTTACACGTTGATGGTTTTTGTGCATTGGGATTCGTGCCTTGAGTTTTGTGCAATCAACAACTGACTGTCTTTTCACCTGTTTTCAGCCTCTTCTGTTTACCTCATTTTTCATGCCTTAGAAAGCGTGAAAGATGGCGTCTTTGACCAACATTTATGTTGGAACACAATCAAAATTTCAGCAATCGCAACTATAACACTTGGAAGTAGCAGATGACGATGATTTTTGAGTATCAGTTCCTTGACTAGATTGTTTTGGGCAAGTCTACTCATCCTACAATGACAAGTCAAGATCATGATAAATTTGATGAGCGGAATCGAGAAGCCGTGATGCGCATTAAATTGTCTGTTATTTGTTGATGATTTTAGTTGCAAAATGTGGGTGGATTTTTGTAAACAAAAATTGAAGGTGTTTAGTATGTTTCAGAAGTTTAAGGCATTGGTAGAAAAAGAGTCAGGTCAACAAATAATAATTCTTAGGTCAGACAATGTGGAAATTTTGTTCTTTTGATTTCTCCAACGTTTGTGCATATTGTTAGCTGTAGAGTTTACTTTATGCTGTGTGTGTCAGGGGTTAGTTATATTATGTGTGTTCCGACGGTACTTAGTTACTACCGAACGGCGGTTGGGAATGGGTGGTGACGTTTGGTCACACCCCTTCGGGTTTTATATAAGCAATGTACTTTCTCTTCAGAGATATAATATAATAGTGACTATTGTGAATGTACTCAAGTTATGAATGATTAATGAAATCTTTGGTATTCTCTGATCTATCTTATGTCATTTGTATTCCCTGTATAATGTCTATGCATCGGTTTATTCCCTGTATAATGTCTATGTATTAAGCATTAGCTTACCACACCTTACACCCCTCAGCAGAATGGTGTTATTGAGCGGAGAAACCGTAGATGGCCTGGTCTATGTTGGAACATAGAAATGTTCCAAAGAAATTTTGGGCAGTAGTCTACACTGTTGTCTATCTTTTGAACGGGTCTCCCACACAGGGCGTTAAGAAGAAGACTCCATAGGAAGCCTGGTCTGGCAGGAAGCGTAAAATCACTCACTTGAAAGTCTTTGGCTCTTCAGCTTATGTTTGGATCCCAGATGCCAAGCGCTCAAAATTGGAATCCAAGAGCTAGAAGCTCATGTTCACAGGATACAGTGAAAACCACAAAGCATATCGACTAATTGGTGTAGACACTGATTGTCTCATATTCAATTGACATGTTGTCTTCGATGAAGAATGAGGGCCTTTTCAGCTCTTTTATTTTGTTTTGAGTCTAGAGTATCAACCTCTGCAGGCTAAGGATTTGGGTGTTAGTCTTCCATTAGGTCCACTTGATGGGGGGATTCAGATGACTGATTCTGAAGTTGTGGAGTCTCCCAGGCATGATATTGCACCACCCAACTTTCCTTAGGAAGAAGTTGATCTACATCCTATTGAACCTATTCCAACTATCCCAAAATGAGATGTTGGTACTTTTTCTCTTTGACCTAAATGGTGGGCCAAGACCATAGGTGATCCCCACGATGATGAGCTCATTGAGGGTAGATCAGCTAGAAACAAGAGCAAGCAACATAATACAATTAATTTTTCTCTTATGGCCAACATTCACAATGTTTATGAGCCTCAATCTTATTCAGAGGGTAAAGGTCTACTTGAGTGGGAATAGGCTTGGAAGCTGAACACCATAGTCTTTTGAAGAACAACACTTGGGTTCCTTCTGATTTTCCACTTGGGAAGAAGCCCATTGGCTGCAAATGCGTGTATAAAGTTAAGTACAAGGCTGATGGAACCCTTGATAAGTACAAGGATCGAGTAGTTGCTAGAGGGTTCTCACAGAGAGAGGGCTTTGATAATGAAGAGACTTTTTCTCCCACAACCACAATGAGTACCATTCGGCTTGTCCTTGCCATTTCAGCCTAGTTTGGATGGAAAGTTCATCAAATGGAGGCCAAGAGTGCATTCCTCAATGGTGAATTATAAGAAGTCTATATGATGCAACCTCCTAGTTTCAAGGTTGCCAGTAAAGAACACCAGGTATGCAGACTAGTGAAAGCAGTCTATGGCCTGAAATAGGCTCCTCAGGCTTGGTACATAAAGATTGATAAGTACCATAGAGATCAAGGCTTTCAGAGGAGTCCTAATTCCAATTTGTATTTCAAAACTATTGGTGATGATATTTCTACTTGTCATCTATGTTGATCTGATTATTACTAGTAGTTCGACACTTTTGATCGAGTAGATCAAACAGAGTTTGTGCTAGTCCTTTGACATGAAAAATTTGGGACTTCTGCATTACGGCTTAGGTGTTGAGGTTTGGCAAACAAATGATAGTATCTTTATATCTCAGTTGAAGTATGCCAGGAGTCTGCTAGACAAATATCGGATGCAAGATTGCAAGCCTTCATCCACACCTATGGAGAAAGGGCTGAAGTTGTTCTGCCAAATCAGATTCGCCTATGGTGGATGAATCCGTGTTCAGGCAACTTGTGGGCAGTCTGATCTATCTCACTGCCACTTGACTTGACCCCAGTTTTGCTGTGAGCTACATCTCTCGCTTCACGACATCCCCTAGAGCTGAACACTGGGTTGCAACGAAGCATGTGCTGAGGTATGTGAAGGACACTTCTGACTTTGGAATTCTTTATGGTAGAAGCAAAGATCCTAGACTCATTGGTTTCACAGACTCTGATTAGGTAGCTTCTGTTGATGACACATATATAATTTAATGGTCAATATTGTATTTTTAGGTAGATTAGATTTGTTTCTAATTTAGTTGCGAGTGTTTGATTGTTTCTTTAGGAAACATCAACAATGTAATTGCCTATATATGTACATATCATTCTTTCAATAATATCAAGCAATTACTGTAACAAACATATGTAAAACTGAAACTTTACATGTGTCTTTATTATACAAGACACAATTATATGAATTGGACTTTTTGAACCTTTAGTGGCATTTCCTGTTTTCTACCTCACTGAGATTCAAAATACTTAACTTGCTAACTTTGTTTTCATGTTGTTGCAGGGATGAAGGCAAGATTGCAAGAAAGCTTCTTGGTTCTTTAAATTCCTTCCTAGTGAAAGATGGCCCTAATATTGGGTTGTGTGCACATGAAATTCATGCCGCTGCACAAGACTTCATGGTTCGCTGCTGGCTAATAACACATGACCGCTCATTGAAGGTATACAAAATGTTAGTGTTTTCTATTCATCTTAGTGAATGACGGAGTGATAGAGATTATGATTCAAATCAACTTCTCTTGTAGGATGGACTTTTTCTTTATGCAAGGATACAGCTAAAACTCAGAGGTATTCTTTCCGATGGAGGTGCAGCCATTGAACAATTGTTAGACCTTGTTGTGAAGGAATTGGACCAGTACAACATCACTGCACTTGCAGCTTTCCGGTATAGATTTGCATTTTGCGAAATCGTTGATGCTATGTCCTGCATTGATAGCACATTCCTAACATTATTATGTTTAACATTAGAAAACATGACTGCTGGAATTATGATGGAGCAAGAGATGAAAAGCTTGGAACTACTACAAGGTCGCAGCGTAACTTAATGGAACTTGCAGCCACAGTCTTGTACGAGGTTGTATTGTGTCTAAAGCATCTAACTTATGTTGCTGTTGACATGTTTTGATCTTAGAAAGGCTGGCAGTACATCTAAAAATTTACGCAATTTGTCACTTGCATGCAAGTATCCATATTCACAACATAGTATGACTGATCCTGTAAAGAAAATATGCATTTCTAAGAAATTCAAAACATACTAATGCCTTTTACAATTAAGTATACAACTTTCTGGACAATGTAGCATTATCAGTAATTCTTTCCATTTGTGTAGCTTTAACATTTGGATTTCCCTTCAAAAGTTACAACTTTTAATTTCTTTGGAGTCAGATTTGAGCGGTGAAAGGATTCATTGGAGCTCATTTTAAAATTTGTCTGTAATGAAGAGGCATAGAAGAATGGTGTTTCTGACAGACTTAACTATCATGCTGGCAGGCTTGTGTCAAAGTTGATCAGGGTTCATCTGCACCAAAACGACAAAAGAAGGAGAATATGGATTCAATTGTAAAGGATCGGCTTATTAAAGCAAGATGGCTGTGGTATGTTCTGATCCTTGGTGGATTAGAAGTCATTACAGAACTCTCAGGCAAATAAGTGTCATATAAATTGTCATTTATTAACGATTTGTGATTGGATGCCCTAAGCATTGATTTAAATGTATTTGGTAAGCTTAGTGATGGTATCTTGATTAATTTTTCTTTTTGCAAATTTTGGAGGTGGTTTGTTATAATTTTTGACAATATTTATGTCTCCCAATGGTTCAAACTAAGTTGTAGCACCTGGTTGAAAATTTTGGCACTCAGTAAGGTTGTTCCAGTTCATCCAAAGAAGATCCTTTTGCAATCGTGCATACCATTGGCTAGCTTCACCTCTTAAGGGTATCACAAATTGCACTTCTAATGAACTATTTATATTTGTACCACCATTCTGTTGCATGTCGACTTCCATCAAAATTAGGATCCTCCATTGAAGCTAGCATTTCTAAATTTTTACCACATACCCAACTTTGATTGAATCATTTCGTAAATTTTTCAGCTTAAAAGATAAACATACAAACTAGTACAGACATCTTTAATTCATCTAGCTAATAAGTGTCAACAGATAACCATTTAAAGCTACTTGATTCACTTAATAGTTATTTTATTTACTATATAGGCGAACACATAAATTTTATTGTATGTACATTATTTAAAATTTAATTTGTTTTCTTCTATATTTTTAGTTTGGTTTTCTTTAATTATTTAAAGTTTACATCTCCACTCAACTTGTGCCCATCAAATTTTCAACTATAATTATCAGTTTTTTTTAATTAGCGAATCAAAATATATTTTTTTCTTGACTCACTAGATTTTTATAAAATTGATTTACCTTTAAATTTAAACATGAACAAAATATAGGTTATATATATATATATATATATATCTTTGTTTTACGTGCTACTTGTTTTGGAAATATATATTTATTTTTTAAAGGGGGGTAATGCTTTTGACCTGGAGCTATGAACCAGCGAGGTCACAAACAAGGGACTTCATCCCTGATAAAAAGATTCGACAATAACATTCCAGTGGGGTTTGAACCTTATGGCAAGAAGGACAACACCACAACTTATCCACCACACTATGCCAATACTGGCTTATTTTGGAAATATTATGTTTATTATTAACTATTATTATTTTGACTTGTAAATGGTTGTTTATTTTAAGGTAAAATGTAAGATTTGTTGTTTATATGCTAACCCAATTGCACTCTACCACTTGCTGCCATCGTAGAATACCTTTTGGCATCAATAATAGATCCTTGATGAATTTTGGCAATTTTCTAGAAATTTTAGAAAATTCAGAAAAAAACTGTGTTTTGGGTTTGGAGGATAGATTTATGAAAACCTTAAAATTGCAATATTGATGACAAAACTCTGATTATTGCATTTTAGCTTCGTGATACAATTATCGAGCTTTAGAAAAAAATTGAGCCGTTTGGAAGATATAGATGGATATTACAAAATGGGGGTTTCATTACCCAAATCATAGCTATGATAACACTTGGTAAGATCCACACATATAATAGTGACAATAAGACAATGTAGAAGATAGATTTCACACAACACAAGAGGTGTTTTTGGGCCAAGATGCTGTAATGTCTGATATATGCAGTAGTAGGATAAAAACTTGAGGCAATGTAACATTGCTCTATACTCTTTATAGAAGAAGCCACTCCACACTATATTTCCAAGCGATCCCAAACACAATATCATACTCAACACAAAACCTTAATATAATAATCATCTCCTTTGTATAAATATCCTCTTAATAATGAAATGGAGGGGTAATTCCAATGAATGTCTAGTTATCACCTAATATTTTTAATAATACAAGTTAAAGAAATAACCCAGTATAACTAACTTGAGTATTATAAAATGACAAGTGAAATATTTTAAGGGGATCAATAAAGATACTTCAGTTTTGGGACTTCAATGAAATATTAAAAAGTGCAGGAATTCAAAATGTCTTTTGACTTCTTGGGGCTATTATAAAAGAAAGTTTTGAGGCTCATTTACATGTGCTTTGTAAGATCCCAATTAGTACCAACCAATATTCTTTTCCTTTTTTCCAACTACCCTTCTGCTGGTAATTTTGCCAAATAGATTTCTTGCTGGTGTAAATTACAGATGTATTCTTTGCAGATTTTGTATGAGCATTGGCAAGTGTTTGTTTTGTGATTAGATTAATGTATAACTCAGAAATGAAAGTACAATCGTACTCTAAACAAACAGCAATATCCTTTCCAAAATTCAAATTCACTGAAGGAAAGAACATTTTATTCATTGACAAATAGGATACAAGATAGAAGAATCATTTCTGACCTTTCTTCATACATGATCAGTTATGAAATTATTCACAATTGCATACAGGAAAACACATCAGCAACAGTAACGCTAAACCACATTAATTCTGAAATACCACCCTCATTTCGTCCACATCCACTTTGTGGAAGGTAGATCAGTAACACCATGTGCAGATTAAAGTTCCAGCACAGCTTGAAGTATTGTCCAACTGCCCAGAGTACGCCATAATTTCACCTTATTCTTTCACCCCCTCACCAAATAAAAGATTGACACTGGAAATATAATGGCTGTCAGGTAAAAGATGTAATGATCTTATTTTCGGGTTCTCTAGCAGTGTAGTTGGCACTGATTTTCTCGGTTTGTGTCAGATTGTTTAGAGGGGTAATATGATGTTATCAATGAGCTCAGAGGGTTTAGAGGAGTCATGTAAAGCTTTCAGATGTTATTACTAGCTTTCGTTTTGGGTTCCAAGATTCTTGGAGGGAGTGTCTATATTTAGTAAGTCACTCAATCAGGTCCGTTTATCATTTGTCATCATCGGGATCACTCCCATGCAGTCAAATTTCAATTTGGCTGCATTTTGACCATTGCTGTTGATTGGGTGTATAATTGAGCTATATTTGATTAATTTCACTAAGGTTGCCAATTTAATTAATTTCAATTATCAGGAACCTTAGTGTTATAGCTCGTTGTTAGGAGGATGGAAAGTTTTAAATTATGGGATGCTTAGAAGTGGCTTAAGTGCTGAAGTAAAAGGCTTAATAGATTAATAAAGTGTTTTTAAAAGGGAGTTTTTGGAAAGTTCCCTAAAAGGCTTATAAAAAGGGGAAGTGAAAGCTCATTTGGTATGTTGAGTTTATTATTTTTGATATTTCTCTCTGAGGAAACCCTATGTGGTTGTGGAGTTGGACATGGTTCAACTCAATGTTTGTGAGGACGAAACCCCTTACAGGTAAGATTCTCTATGTTGTTGAGAAACACAATCTGGAGAATATCTCGGTGATTTTATTTTAGAGATCACAGTTGAGTATACTTGTGGAGTTTATTTCAGTTTTGATAGAGGCTTATTGCATATCAGTTTGTTAGAGGTTGATGAAATTTGCAAACTATCACTCCCAAAATGGATGCCAAACTCCAGAAAACTCCATCAATGATATAGGAGATTATAACAATGTAGTTTCCCACTTTAGGTACCCCCAAACTCTTAAAGAAGACACCAGAACCCTAGCTGACCAGCTCTAGAAATCTCATGTCCCTCCTTATCAATGTACAACCAGAAAAAGAAATGAATGAGAAACAAACCCTTCCTATTCTTCTTCTTTTGTCTTTAGAAAGGTTGAGAAGAACCAAGTCCAATCTCTAGAAGCACAAGGGTTTTCTAACAATGAGATTATAAACTTCATGACACTAAATGAGGTCTCAAACTTCTTATTTATAAGCTTTTTTTTGTGACTTTCTGGAAACTGAATTATAAAATCACTTAATATAATGAACTTAGAACTCCAAAAGGTGTTTTATTTTGCTTTTAAAACATTTCCGACACATTAAGTCACTTTTGAAACGCTTAAGTGAAATTATTAAAATAATTTCTATCACCTTAGTAAAACTCGCCAAGGTATCGGAAATGCAGAATTGAACATGCCAAAATCAGCTAACGTTGACATATGATAACTGATGTCAACATGAGTCTATACTATAAATAGTAGTGTTCTTCAAAAATCAAAGAGGACAAACCCAAAAAAACCCAGAAAGGTCGATGCCATGCAACCACTTACTATAAATAGTAGTGTTCTTTGGGCGCCAAGGAGAACAAACCTAGAAAAACCCAGAAAGATTGGTGCCATGCAAGCAATTACTATAAATAGTAGTGTTTTGCGAGGACCAAAGAGAACAAATCCAAAAAAACCCAGAAAGATTGGTGCCACTCAAGCACTTATAATAAATAGCAATTGCTTTCAAAACTTGCTAAAACTGAAAACTGAGCTCACCAAGAACATTGGAACACTCCCATCAAAATTGGCCAATACGTGCAGAACAAGATGGCATAAAAATGGGAACATTACATGCTTGAATTATTTTATTCAACTTGTATTTTGGAGAGATTTTTTAGGAGTTGGAAACCCTAGGATGGAAACCGTAAGGGTGTTACTTTTGGTACTGCAAGATTCTACCCTAGCTGGTTGTTGGAGAGTTCACACAAATTTCCAACTGGAGCTTAAATGTTTGAGTACAAAATTGGTTAAGTCATTTGCAAAGACCAATTTAGGAGTTGCACTCTTGGAAGATTTGTAGGATAAACATTTTGAGACACCATTATAATGTTTTGGTGATGGTAAAAGAAATGAGGAAGGTAGTGGTTGATTGATTACCCTTTTTGAGTGCCTTGGGATGAGCATTCAGCAGAAAATAAATTGTTGGATATATTCTTTCATTGTGGAAAGATGTGGGAATGTATGAAGGGCGTCTAAGATTGTGAGGTGGGTTCAATACGACTTAGGGTGTTGAATGTGAGCCCTCATATAGCTGTTGGAAATTGCTATGGCTAATTTCTGAGATGGGAATATGGCATGAGATATGCTCGAGGTGCATAGTGCATGATTGGTCATGTGGGTAAGATTTGTGTCAATGCGAACATCTCCTGGCTTCGCGTGGCTGTGAGATGAAGATAGCAGCAAATACATCATCTTGGTGTGGGAAAATTCTTATTTATAAGCTAACAGCTAGGTCAACGTTTATCCAATTCTCTGCTATGTATATTCTTATTACTATTAGTTGCTTGAGTGCTGCACTGTTAAAAAGAGTAAGTGCATTTTCAGATCCATGAATGCATGTAAATGATTTTCGTTTGCTTTAAATTTTTTTTGGTTTCTTTTTGCTCTCTTTTTCTTTCCCCCAGATTCTTGTTCCATGTCAAATAATCTAGGGTTGCACCATAGGCTCTTTGAACAACGATCACACTTGGCAATGCATTCAGAGTATATACACCTCTCACAAATATTGCATCACATAATGAAATAATCAGCATTAACATGTTTATAACATTACACACTTCTTAAGTCTTGCTTTTTTTGTTGAATAATTTGTATTAATATAAACATGGTCCATCTATAGCATGTTTGTATAGCTTTTGGACTCCTTTTTTGTGTCTGTTTGGACCCCGTTTGGTGTCCCTGTTGCGGGCTGGCCCCTTTTTGATGTACTTGGCAGTCCCTTTGACCCTTTGTGGTCTTTTGTTGGAAATTAATAAATTTGTCTTATCTTATCTTATCTGTGATATATTTAACTATCTTCATTCTGTTAGTGACAATTTTAGAATTTGTCAGTTTGTGTGTTCTATTGGAAGCTAAAGATTTCTTCCTTAAACAGGCATGGAGCATTTTGCCTGTTGATTCGCAATCATTCTGCCGACCTTCCTAAGCCCATTATACTTGACTGGTTTCGTGGCATATCATTGAACTTGGAGAGGTCATAATGATTTACTGTTTTGAAAATGAGTTTCCTGCTTTGAGATGTTTTGAATGTGGAAGATTGTGATGTTGCAAAAGCACATTTTATGCAGGATACTGAGTGATGGTGTTAATGACCATGTATATGATGGACCTTTGTGGACATTGAGGTAAATTTTGTATTCACACCAGCTCTTTGTGAATCTTTCTTGTACTTGTTTATGGTCACACAATTTTTTTTTTGTCAGAAGTGTTTGCAGTTCCTTAAGGGTTTGTTTGGCTTTTGTTATTTTAGAATACATAACTATTATTGTTCATCAATTGCATTTGTCATTCCAGTCCTAAGTTAGTTTCAATGTTGTGCAGAAGCTTGCAGGAACTATGTATTACATGGCCATTCATTTTCCCAAGGGTGAAATCATGTCATCAATCAAGTACTATTGCTATTGAGGTGATTGTTCATGCACAAATCAATGTCCAAACACGAGAAGTATGGAATGGATTTGACATTTTTTGAGAAGTCAAAATTTTTTGGTTGACAATAGTCTTCTTCACTATTTTGTTTCTGTATGCTTTTGTTTCTTGTTCTATCTAAGTTTTTAATACTCAGATTCTTTGTTAATACATACATGAATACAGATTACTTGCTCCATTGTTGTGCACTTTATTTTTTTTGTGCTTCTTGGTTAATGCTACGCATAAAGGCAACTAATTTTAGAACATGTGAATTAGAAATCTCTATCTGTCATGTATCCAGTGTGTGTGTGGTATTGTAGGCAATTAAATTTGCAAGAGCATTCTCCTCAATTTGAGTCCCCTTCTCTTCTTGCCACACATTTCCATTGTCGTCAGCACTCCTGAATGCCTTCTATATATGCTGATTCATAAGCATATTGCAGTTTTCATTATTTGTGCACAAAAGTGAGAAATAGAGCCGTAATTCACAATGGGTTAGTATAATTATGTTGAAGTAATTCACAAATATCATTTTTTATTGATTTATAGCCATATTTAGAAAACTGCTTATTTTAAGATTGTGTTTCATTCTTCTTGGATCATTGATAGATTTGGAGAGCTACAATCTTAGATTGTGTTATGGCTGTGTTTTTTGAACCTCAATTTACTATTTCCTTTCACGAATCTTCATTTTTATTTTTTTATAGCTGTCTTTTAAAATTGTGTCTCATTCTGCTTGGATCATCGATTCATTTGGTGATCTACAATATTAGATTGTATTATAGTTGTGTTTTTTGAACCTTAATTTTCTATTTCCTTTCACGATTCTTCATTTTTATTGATTTATAGCAATATTTAGAAATTGGTTATTTTAAGATTGTGTTTCATCCTTCCCAGATCATCGATCGATTTGGTGAGCTATAATCTTAGATTGTATTGTAGTTGTGTAATGTACCCTTTCCAAAAGAGAGTTTAATAAATAAATAATAAATAATAATTAAATAAACAATAATAATAAAGTTAAAAATATAAAAATAAATAATTAAATAAATAATGGTGTAATATAATAAAAGATTTAATAAGTCTTAAACAAGTTTAAATGATTTAAACTTATATTACTCTCATCATCAATAGATAACTATTCGGGAGCTTTGGGAAAATATCAAACCATCCATTATACACTTTGGCATATACCATCATATCTTCTTCCCGTCTATAATTGTGGCATTAAGTTTTTGGATCTATTCCTCTGTTTGGAGTAGCACATCACTATAACAGAGATTCGTATCGACCACTTATATGGACAAAAATATCCTCACATTGAAGGCTTCAATCAGACTAAGATCTTATCGCTCTGGTTTTATTGATATGGTTACAAGGAGATTACCGACACACATTCGAGAGGATTATTAAGGCAATAAAATCTCATAGTTACGTGGCTGAGAAGGTACAAATGAGAATATAGACGATTTCAATTAAGTATCACTAATACTATCGTTTAACTAATTCAACTAAGCTATAGAGATTAGTAAAGTATAGTAGTTGGCATGAGCTATAATAGCAAAGGCAGCGAATAATACATGACAACGACTATGATCATAAAGAAGTACGATAGAGGACCAATCAATATCAAACGATAGTTATGAAAGGAATCACTTACTAAGAGTGGTGCCCCATCCAATATGAAAGGATGCAACCCATTATGGAAGGTTGACAGGACTTGGAAGGAAACTTTGTTCTTGGGACGTATGGGAATCATCATTGATTGGTTTGACAGAGATGGTAGGATCATCATTAGATTCTAGGAAGATTGCATCTTGGTCAACAATTGTATGGGATTGGTCATTTGTAGGATCGTGATCTTGATTTGTTTAAGGACTTGTTTCTTTATGCTTTGAATCATTCTCTTGACATGGGGTATGAACTAGAATATGTATGGGGGATTTGGGCAAAGCTTTAATGTTTTGACATGAGGGAGATGGACTTTGAATGGGACTCTTTGGAATAGGTTGAATTGGAAATGGAGAACAAGGTATTGGTAGTAGCATTGGGTCTAGAATTTGTGAATCATAGAAGGAATGTGTATTACAAAAGGGATTAGCTTGGAAATCTATTATGGATATCCCTTTGGAGGTTTCATTATTGGATATGCCATTTGATGGAGATGGTGTAGATTGTTCTTTTAAAACTTCAGGGGTTGAAGGAATGTTGGGAGATACATAGGCTAATTGAGGGACAATTTCTTGATAGGATATGGATGTGTCATTAGTGTGATTGCTATGGAATGAGCCATTTCTAGACACGGGTAAATGATTTTGATCATGCTCGGAAACAGTTTCTTGTGTATGATCCAATTTTGAGGCAAATCTTTGAGAGTTTTGGATTGGATTTTTTGTCGTTTGGATGGTTTTGTTTGGTTGGGAAGATGTAATTTAGCCTCATTCCACATGGATTTAAGCTCAATTGTTGATGTTATTTTTTGTTTGATGAGAAGATAATATCTTATAGGATCCTCATAAATAAATTGTTGCACAACTTCATCTATTTCTTTTTGAGAAATTTTTTCTAAAGGAACATGACTGTCTAGTAAGGATTTACAATCTGAGGATGATAGATGCTGGATATAGGACTCTTTTTGAACATGTGGAGGTGATTTGGATCAAGCATCACTATGTCCTAGATGGAATCTTGGCTCAATACAAGAGGTGGATCCTTGTTGGGCATGATCAAATTCAAATGTAAAGGAGCTAGGTCTAGAGAATGAGGAATCATTTCCAAATTCAGGTTTAGATTTTTGTGGTGCTCCTAATTGATCCACACCTAATTTTGTTTGAATGTTTGTGGGTGGGCCATTATAAAATGTGAACCAAAACCTGGTTGTATGATGTAGCCTTGTTGATGTGTTGGAATGAATTGGGATCATCTTGAAAAGCTTGACTGGGTCATATATTGGACTATACATGGGTTGGCGTGATGAATCTTGTTGTCTCCTAAATGCTTGGGATTTTGTTTCAACATCCATGGGTATGGACCTATCTGGGACATGCCTAAGGGAATGAAAAATGACACCAAGGGACAGAGGATAAACGCAACCTAAGGGAGATAAGATGTACCCTATAGCTCTACGATGCTTTGGGCAATGCAAGTCAAAGGTGACAAATGAGATGGAATGCAACGTTAAGGATGGTCTAATACAATGAGGACAAATAATAAGCAAATATGATAATGCAAGATGTAAGGAAGGGATGCAATGTCTAAAGGTGGACTAACAAAATGCGGATAAAGGACAATAAGATAATGATAAGATTATGACAAGGATCTAAATGCAAGCCAGGGGTAAGGACCAAATGAGAGGATGACAAAGGAATATGGTGAGGCCAAAAGATAATGACAAAATGGTAGCAAGGAAAAAGGTTTTAGATGAAATGTAAGGACGCAAATTAGTACAAGTGAACTAAAAGACCCAAGAAGGTATGATAGGAGGAACTAAATTAATGGTCAAAAGATGGTACAACGAGGGACTAATGACTTAAGATGGAGGAAGACTATGCAAATGATGTAACCTATGGGACACCTATACATTGAAAATTGAACAAAGCTGCAAGGTTTGAGTTTGGCTAATATTTTAATCAAGGTTTGATATGTCATATGTGTGGTGGTGATATGGATTGGAAATATTGTCTTAAACACTCATGTAAGACAGAATGGTTGTATGACTCACAAAATAAAAGCACATTCAAAGATACAACCTAGGCTTAGGAAAGGACAATACTTGTTGAATCCCCTTGCAATAAAATACCACTTTCAAGCAGATAGATAGATGCTTGGTGGCATTGACTCCCCCTTACACGACACACACTTCTCAGGCTCACAATCTGGAAAGTTGTAGGAAGGTTTTAAAAAGGAGGATTGTGCAAACTCATTTTTGGTGAAACCCTCTTTGGGAGTTTGAGCAGCTATTCAGCCTTGGACGAGAACCCTTAAGTGAATATTAATTTTGCAGACGAAAACCCACTTAATCAGTTTTTGGAGAATTCATATAGAGTTTGAAGATGTGCAGATTTGAAAGAGATTTGTCAAGAAACTGTTTAAAAAGGATTATATTTTCAAAAGACACGAATCTACAAGTTTGCCGTACAGTCCCCAAGATTTTGAAAGTGACTGAATTAAATTAATTAATTAAGTTGTCCAAAAATTATTTTATTTTCATAATTAATTAATTTAATTATAAAATAAAGCGAAGAATACAATATTAAAATAAGTCACTTATTCTCCAGGAGGCCTAATGTATGTTCTAGATGTTTCCTAGAGCTCTTTATAAGGAGGATCGTTTGGTGAAGTTAGGAATCATGGAATGTTGAGAATCTCATCATTTCTTTTGTTGAAGGCATGTGAGCTAGAGGAGTGTGCAGTTTCGGTGGCGAGACTATACACCGTATTCTACAGTTGGAGATATCACCTCTGATATCTCACAATGCATCTATGAAGTATTTCAATTTTGTGAAGTCTCTTTCAGAGACAAAATTGTCAGAGTATTATCACTTGTTTCAGAAAATAAAGGAAATAGATTCTTTACTAGGTATTTTTCTTGAAGTATTATATCAATGCAATTCATTCTTCTAGCGTTATATTTTGCTGAATACATGAGGGATTTTCTATGGTCTGATGGTATGGGGGTAAGAAAGAGGCATTGTGTTAATTGTAGTGTAGCACGGGCATTGGGGGACGTCAGGATGGGTAAAAAAGGGCTTCAATTCGGGGATGGTGGGGGGACGACGGTAGGCGGTGGGGGTGTTGTAATATACTATACATATAGTACTTGAAATGCTAGTTATGAAATGATGTATAATAGTATAAGAACTAATAAATTATAATACCAAATACTTGAATATAGAAAAATTGCAATATGAATATCAGAAATATCATAAAGATGATTACAATGAGTTGCATGATATCAAAACAAGTACAAAATCATGTACAATACATTCATAAATATGCATATGTAGTGTGTGTGTGTTAATGAATTGTAGCTTCAATCGGATTATTCCTATTGATGAAATCAAATGCATAAGTGACCTATCGACCTTGAGCATTCGATCTCTATCCTTCTTATGTATTCTGCTATGATTATTGATTATCATAATACATGATTAATAAATAGTATGATTACAATCATGTATATATATATTTAATGTTGTATATATATATATATATATATATATAATTGTAATTGAAATTGATATAACTATTATTAATCATGTTCATGATATTAATCATGCTGTTAATACCATTAATGTTAATTATGCTATTAATACAAATTACATTGTTGATATTGATTTATACATTCATCGATAATGAGTATCGATATAATCAATGCTTGTATCGATACCATACTATGCTATCAAAGATAGCACATTATGATACCGATACATTATCTTAATATTACATTAATATCAACCGGTTCGATAATGAGTATCGAACATGCTTTATATTACCCAATTAATCGATATTAGTATCGATGTTATTAACATGCAAACTAACGTGTATTAACTTGAGTTTGGGATCGATGAGGACATGCCTCCGTAGAGACATGTCTCTACGTAGACATGTCTCCTCCTATTA
Organism: Thuja plicata; assembly: GCA_018584345.1. NCBI lineage: Eukaryota > Viridiplantae > Streptophyta > Pinopsida > Cupressales > Cupressaceae > Thuja > Thuja plicata. Next base: position 399,474 of record MU227748.1, read on the forward strand.
GTATATAACTTCGGTCCATATGACTTGGGAAGTATTGGAATCAATAAGTGCCTAACAAGTCCCAGCAATACTCATCAATATTTGTAATTATCAATTCAAGCATATATCGGCAACAATATACATATTTTCAGATCTGATCTGTATTACATTCACTTCATAGTAAATATATATTATCATTAATATTGATATTGAGAATTCTAAGGATTATATATATATATATATATTCATATTTCATTAATATTAATATATATACATTCAAGAAAGAATTATAGAGATATTGTGATCAATATATATATAGAAAAATTAAAATACTATAAACCATATAAACCTCTAAATCTGATCAAAATTTTAACAGTGTGTAGCAGTGACCTTTATGGTAGCCAGCAAACCCCCTTTCTATCACAAGTGCTGCAGCTGCAACTTTTGCTTGCAGAAACTCCCGACAGCGATTTGGTGGCGCGAAGGCGATGGTAGGGGGACTTGGGAACTCCAAGTCCCCGACGCGGGATATCCCCAACCCGGGTGCGTGGGGGTTTTTTTTGGGGGGGGTGAGTCCCATGTTACACTGGTTAATTGGGACTGGTGCTGTATGCCTAAGAGGATGGGTGGTTTGGGTCTTAGAGATCTAAAATCTCATGGGGCTGCTCTTGTCTCCAATTGGATATGTAAAGCTCTTCAAGGAGATGAGCCTATTGAAACCTAAGGTTAGAAAAGGTAAGAACTGGAAGGAGTTATACCTTTGTGACTTGCTTATGGGGGAATTTGATATGAAAGTGTTTGGCTCTGTTGTATTTGCCTCTCTTTGGAAGGCTTGGACCAAATTAGAGGACTATTATGTTCCAGAGGGGCTGTTGGGGGACTGCCCACCTTTTCTGTGGTGGATAGATCTCTGTGGCGGGGCATTCAGCTGAACAATAAACCTCTTGCTCTTACTCAAAGATGCTCTGCTAAGTTTTGGGCTTCCCTAGGTATCTCTCTGATTGAGGATATCCTGATTGGGCATCGTCTTGGGCCTTGGGAGTAACTTCGGGATAAGTTTGGGATTCCTTCCTCTCAAAAGAAGACTTACACTTTGATTGTGAAAGCTATAGGTAGTTTCTTTCTGGGCAAGATACTGCATATTGATTCCTTTTTGAAACAACTCAAATGACAGGATGGATCTTCCTTTTTTGATGTGTCTACTAGGCAGATATATGATATGCTTAGAGAAGACTCTAAGATTCTCAGATGGATAAATCAGTGCTGGGTTCTAGATTGGCCAAATTCCAAGTGGCATTTTATCCTTAGTCTAATGTGGCATCAGCCAGTTGAGCCAAAAAAGTCTTGTTTTCGTTGGCTCCTTTTTCTTAAAAAGATTGCTGTTGGCTTTGTTTTGTCTTCAGTGGGTGTCCTCCCTTTGTCTTGTTCAATTTGCAAGGTTCTCGAAACTGTTGAGCATATCTTTTTTGAATGTCAATTTGCTTGTTTGGTCTGGTCCATCTTTTTTTGGTTCTCCTTTATGTTAGAACTCTTGTCCGGGTCTGTCTTGGATTGAAGTTCTGGCCGGTTATGTTGATACTTTTGATGATAAGTTGAATAAGTTTCAGGCTGTTTTGTCTGCTGAAGTTTTATGGTTTTCGTGGAAATAGAGGAATGAAGAAGTTTTTCAGGACAAGATGAGGAGCCTTACTGAGTTTAGTTTTAAACTCACACAACAACTGATAATGTTGCTGGTCTCAGCAGTTCTGGAGATCCCAAAGAGCAGGTTTATGATACTTGTTCAGGAGGGAGCTCTCATCATTTATAAATCAGACATCAAATCAACACACTACTTCAATATGTACAAGGACAATTTGGACCAAAAGGAACTTGATATTATAACCAGTTCATCAAAGACAAAGATATTACTAAGGAAGAGATTGAGAAGAAAAACAAAACTCCCAAAGAACCGGATGCACAAGGGTGGGGGGCTGTTGCAAAAATTCCTCCTGTTATTGATCCTCCATTGGGGAGATTTTATAATGATGCTGCTGAATGCAGTAATAATGTGGTTGGGTCATGGAGCACATGATGACCTTCTCTAGCTCCGTTTTACTTGTTGTTGTGCTAAAACAACCGTAGACCTAGGATACTTCATGCTTTAAGTTGACATTTATGTTATAGTTGTTATAGATTTAGCATAGTTGCTTGAAACTCAGCAAGATATGGTTTGATCAATTGAACAAAATGGTGGTATAGCTACATATGTATTATCTTTTTTGAACTATCTTTAATATAAAAAAAAAACTTGGATGAATCAAATAATCGAAGTAATATTCATTGTGCATTAAAATAATTGCACTCTTTGTCAGGATCTTGACAAGGAACGATTTGATTAAATAAAATAATTAAGTCGTGGGTTTTAGTGAAGCATATAATATTTATGGGTAGTTCACATAGTGTGATAAAACATTGAATATTTTTGGCGATTAATCTTTGAAACCTTAATACCAACATTTGATATTGGCATAACATTTGTTGTTCTTGGAACGTGTTCAACATATTCCCTCGAGATTCGTAACATGGTCTAACAACCTCCTGTGAGATCCTTAACTGGGATGGTAACGGTTTCCTGAATAGATGTATCTTTTGGGAGAAACGACCTACTCAACTCCCTACAAGTGGTATCAGAGCAGGGTCACAGGTTCGAATCCCCTCGGGTAACGCTAAGGGGGAGATTGTTGGAACGTGTTCAACATATCTCCTCGGGATTTGTAATGTCCCCATTTTTCAGCAGGTCATTGAAATGATGGTGCCAGGTCATTATTGCAATCCTCGTGGTCTGGCGAGGGGTTTAGAGGGTCATTGGTGTGAACTTACTATTTATAGTAAGTCAAGGGATAGTTCCGATGAGCTCAGATGAGTTAGAGGAGTTGAATGATGCTCTCGGTTTTCATTTCTGGCTT